>DWON01009244.1:0-11536 GCA_018251015.1 Phocides pigmalion okeechobee | reverse complement strand
GAGATTGGACGTGGTTGTCCATGAACTGCAGTGACCACTTAACATCAGGTGGCCTGCATGCCCGTTTCTTACTCTTTTACAATAAAAAAATTATAAATTGAATATATTGGATGTAATATATAATTGTTCATTTTTTATTGGGTTACTGTTTTGACTCCGTTTGTAAATGATTTTGATATCTTTACGTTTATCATTATTAAGTATCCCTATATAAATAGATCTTCAAGTATAGGTATATACGTATCAAAATATAAATTTGCTGTAAATATGTGTAAATATTCCATATGTAGTTACGTTGTATCAGAAGAGCTAAACTGCTTTATTTATAGACAGATAGAACACAAAAGCAATTTATTCAATCAAAATAATCTACATTATTATTGTGCTGATGTAATCTAACCGAACTGAATCACATGTGGGTACATAGTCTATAGTATTGATCTAAAATAAAAGCAACGAATTGTGTGGCAGACTAAACAGAAACGTTTAGTAGTCAGTCATTCTATATTTCATAAACTTTATACTTTATTCTACTTCTGTGTTTATATAACATACAACGAATTTTCATTTAAAGAGTTTCTAAATTTCTAATATCTATCAAAAAATCTTTTTTTTCTCATTGGTTTGAGTATGGATGGGAAGCAATAATGAGACATTTAGAAGTACGTATGTTGTTTGTATTAATTATAGACTTATATAAGAAAGTAATCTAGAAATCATCTTTGTGGAGACCCGTGCAATGGTACCTTACATTTGCTTGAACACGTAATAATTCGGCATCGATACATACGCCTTCACGCTGCATCCCTTAATTATACGTATGAAGTGGCATTTCAATTAATTTAAAATTCTGTGACTACTATATATCATTTCAAAGTTATTTACTAAACTTTATGTTATCTTCTGAGTTTCGTTTATATAAATATAATATCGTTCTAATAATTTAGCTTTGACATACGGACAAACTGGCATAAAAGATGATTTGAAGAGAGACGGAGAGATGAAGAGATGGACATACGGACAAACGGATGGACAGACACTCAAATGCCCAGACGGATATGAAATAATTGTAAGGATTTATTTCGTAGCGTACGTACGCTCGTCGTTTCGTACGTAACCCTAAAATATCGAGATGTGTGACATAGGAGTTTGCCGGAGACCGATATGACATGAGCGTGCCAATAAGACGTGACGTAGCGCACTTGATGCTTTTTCAATAAGTCTCTGAAAGACACGCTTGACAAGCGACTGGGTCGATATTAATAAGGAAATATTGGAAAATGGTTTTTGGTAGAGCGTATCTCAATTTTTTTTATATTAGAAAATTAGCAAGCGAAGGCTCAAGTTACGTGACTTCAAGTGGAATTTACAAGTTATGACCACCTACATCTATTTTTTATAAAATGGAAGTAGTCACAGTTTCGCATGGACATCTCCAACCTACTTCATAAAGAACGAGAATCCCACTTGAAATCGATCACATATGATCGTCTCATTTTTTGTGAGTCGGAAACCACGCTTTTCTATCGAAACGCAAATAAGCTTCACGCTAGGAATTCGCATGTTGGTGGAAACGATCGAACCGTAAAGGATCTACTACCTTCCATCTCGATTAGGGTTTATGTATGTATATTTCGATGTAGGTGCTACCTTTGAGGGAGGATAGTAGTAGCCTTATAACCGGTAACTACATATCTTAACCCAAAACACAAAAATTGTCTTACGGTGGATATAGAAGGTGGTATTTATTCCACGGATAAACAATCACTCTACTATCTATCTGTATGAAACTAGTTTACACTAGTGCATACTGTAAGTTACGATTTAAAAAAAATCAAAGATTATCAGTTCACAAAGTCGATACTGCAAGGAAAGGTGGGGGAAAGTGTAAAGCGTAACATTTTCTATAAATTTTAATAAGTACGGTACTACTGACTCCTGAGTTATTTTATAGTGCAGAAGCCACGTAATAGCAAAGGAACTGCGTGACTTATTTAGTTTCTGCACATGTGAAAATAAAGAATATGTAATAAAATTGTAACTGATCGCTGTCTGAACATGACATATTTATATAAAAAATCATAATGGGATGCTTTTATATGCGCAAGAAAACCCAAAACAAGGTATTTTCGCTTTGTCTGTTTGCCTGTATATCTGTATGTTTGTGCACACTAATCTCGGAAACGGCTTATCCGATTTGGATGCAGTTTACAGGATCATATTGCGATGGGTTTACATAACATTTAGTGTTTCTTTCATAGAAATCGGTTACAAATAAAGAAGTTATGTCAGTTTAATTCAATCATCACCGACGAAGTCGTGAGCACAGCTGGGTAATATAATATGTGTCAATATTTTGAATTGTATGACTGTATTGAGTAGACTATTGCATATTAATATTATTTTTAGTAGATTTCATATCAATATAAATGAAAACTCTCATGCAAGAAATTCAATTTTATTTTCAGTATACGAACTGTTGTGGATCGTACCCTCCTATAAATGTTTACAAGTGTTTAATTATACTACCGTACATATATTTGATTCAAGATAAATGTACGTAATTTGTCCATTAATTACGGTGATCACAATTACATAAATATTCTTATAATGTTTTCTTGCAATAATAAAGAGTAGGTATATGAAAAATATAATTAATGAACATACATTTTCCACCTTCATTAATTTTGAGGGTTTAATAAACACTTCACTTAGGAGCCGCTTCATTACGTGATTTCAATATCGTGTAAAATATGTGTGTTAATTAATTAAATTATATATTATACTTTATGAAGCTGACATCTGTGTTAAGAGTTTGCTTCACAATTTTGCGCCCTGGTAGGACAATATTTTCGAAATTTAATAGTATTTTGAAAAGCTGACTGCAAACAATATTTAATAATAATAATAATAATAATTTTAGTAAAAAATCCGCTGAAAGTATTTCTTAAGTCAAGGCGGTTTTTTTTTTTTGTTAATTTATATTTTATTAAAGCGACAAGGTGACATCGTGTATTCAGTTAATTGGTATTCATTAATGCACACACCTGTAATAAAAACATAACATAACTATACTTAAGACTATTGAATACTAATTACTTGAAATGTTCATGTGGGTACTGCTCTCGAAAGGTAATGGAGGCTATTTGGCCCCTTGAGAGGCTGCAGTGAACCTGGCTATCGATTGGAGATCAAAGGCCAATAGAGTGTCTATTACTATGATGCTTTTACGTGATCCGATCAAATATGTTGTTAGGGTCTAGAAAGAGTGTCAAGTTCAGAAACACGCTTAGTGTAGACTAAGCCTATGCATATTACAGGTACTAAATTGTCTGAAACAGTAAAATGCAATTACCCTCTATTTTTAATCTGTAACTGGACGCATACAATAGTGCGCTTTATAGATTTTTTGTTTTTGGTCGGTACATATAAAAGGTGTGTTGGCGCTTGTCATTTACGTGTCAGTTAAAAATTAAGCCATTTTTTCCGTCCTGAATTTTTCACGCCGTGTTATGTAGACGTATATAAATCTAGTACATTTATCTTTATGTTTATATTACAAAATGGAAATCGTAAGAATATTTTAGCAACATAATAATCATAAGTTTTTAAGACTTGAAATTAAAAATATATATAAAAATAATGTATCTGACATAATATCATTTTATTAAAAAGTAGAGTAGTATTAAAAGTTAGAGAGAAGGTACAAAGTAGAATCTTGTCACGTACTTAATATTTGAACAGTGTTGATATTGGAGCATTGATTTATTTGTTCAATACATAATACTGATTTACGAGCATCTTAAGGACAATAGATCTGTTCTTAGTTAGAATGACGGCAGCGATAATGCGTTTATTTCTATATTATAGCAAGACGACAGGGCTTCTGTTCCGATTTTGCAAGACATATTACTTATGTGAGGCGCATTGATTGTGAAAACTCTATTGATGCACCGTAAGGGTAACATATGTAGACTTATGTAGCGTGACGGCAAACTATATGACGCGCTCGTATGCAGTCATCTCGCCTCTCCCTCACCGTTTTCATTTTTTTTGTCAAATCCTTTGGTTATATTTTTATATGTTATATTCAAATAATTCTACAATATTTTAAAATTCATATTTGGGACATAAATGTCATTTATAAAATTAATTTTAACTTAAAAAGTAAATCATTAAACTTTACAACCATTACCAGTACCTTAATATATAATAATGATTACCGATTTCTATTAACATCTTCAATTAATCAGTTTTCTTGTTAAGGCATACTTAAAAACTAAGCATTTCATTCGCCGTATTTGTATCGGGCGTTGTTTTATTAACATTCATAAGATTCTTAAAGCTTATTGAATGTAAATAACGTAGAGTGCAGAACATGTTATTCGTCTGCTGTCTTACCTTATTTATCCTTTAAACAGGATCGCAATGGTGCCTTATTAGTCAATTACCACATTTTAGCATTTTAAATGCTTTAACTTACTTTAGGCATACAGTTGAAAGGGGGTCGGAAGTAGACGCAATGTGATATGCTCTATGCTAACGTTTAACGACCTATTTTTCTAGTTTGCGATGTGATTCATCTCTTCTTCATCTAGATTATTCGTGCCGAAATTCCGACAAATTACAAGAAGATTTATGTACCTAAATGACAATACGTGATTATTTATATATTGTTGTTAGTTTAACATAAATTTTATATAACATATGTATAAGGCGCATTATGGTATTTCTATCGATACCTATTTAATGATTTGATTAACTATTTTCCTACGATCAAAATTCCTTTATACCTTCTAATAAATAAAATTAAAAAAATTAAATTAATTTACATGCTCTTCAAATATTATGAAATAGTGAAATGTAATATATATATATTAAAATATGTAATGTATTTTTTGATATCTGACAATATATACATATGCCAGTACAAGTAGAGAATCCATATATAAAATATTATATATATTTGATTATTTTGTTATAGTTTATTACAGTACTTTAAATGGCGATAGTTATAATATTTATTATACATTTTTGATTATTACATATAAACCTGAAGTAAAAATAAATTGTATTCTCGTTACTTGATTGTTGTGAAAATTGCAAGCTTGTCCACGTCTGCATCAGATCTAAACGGGTTTAGAGTTTTGTAGCCGACTGGCTAAAAGAGGAACCTATACAATGTCGTCGTAGCCGTTTGTCCATTTGTCCATCCATCTTACCTACTTCATACTAAGATAAAACTGTAATGATAAAGTGAATTAAAATAAAGCAAGAATAAAGTATCTATTGGATTAAGAGCACTGGATTTTTAGTAGATTTTTTATGTTTTGAAGAATTCTAAACTCCTTTTTTATTTTAACTTTGTGGTTTGTATGATAATATACCAATTTGTTTCCGGAGTCATAAAACTATTCTCCTCGTTAAACTTAAAAAAAAAACAACACTCAAAGACTTTCTTATAAGATACGATAGATAGAGAAGCTATTTGACATTAGTATACTCTGACTACGGAATACTTTACGCGTGGGCGACACGCATTTGGCAGTTTTTTTTATATTTACGGCGCGTATATGCAGCAAGGATGGAGAACATATTTTCAGGTGCGGCTCATTTACTCGTAATTATATAATTACTGTGGTACAATTATCGTGCTCGGTTGTATGAAACTTTGTCTTCGTTCGGTTGCAGCGCTGTCTGTTTTTCTTTCTTATGCTTAACCATCTACATCAACCAATTACTGCTACTTTCCTTCTGCTGGGCATAGTTCTTCTAACAAAATCTGAAGGAATAGGCCATACACCTTATGCTGGCCAAGTTTGGATGGATAAAATTCACACATGTGAGAACTTTATGGAAAACTCTCAGGCCTGCAGGATACCTCACAATATTATTCACGCTTAATTATATAATTTCTAATACTTCGAAAAAATTGAAATGCGTGGTTGGGATTTGGACCACGGTTTACCCGTATTAGAGAACAGAATCTTACTAATAGACTATTACTCTATACTTACTCTTAGCGCTCAGATGTAATCTTACCAGTCATGCCGATAAATACAAAGTTTGTGCGAATGAATGCGATAAGATAAATTAACCGCCACTTCAATGGTTACACTTTTGGGTCAAATGTCTGTACTTTCCATTTTTTGTGTCTTACTGACTTTATCAGATATTTTAAATTCAGTATACTCTATAATATTTAACTAAAATTATACGTACACTTTGCTAAGTGTCAGTACCATTTTATAATTAAGGTAAGCACTTGAAGATTTATTTCAAATTTAGCAAATGATCCTTTGTTGTATGTAAGTTCGCTTTTCATAAGTAATATTGCGTCTATATTAGAAATATTGGAGGACAAGATTATATCCGAATACTATTCTGAACTCGCGTTTCTAACATGACCTAAATGCTTAATAATTGATTCGTTCTTTTTACTTTATAGAAAAAAAAACTTTTAATTTCAATTCACACCCTTTTTAACTAAAAAATATTAACAATAAATTCGTTTTAGACGTATAAATACGTTCAGAAAAATATTCGATAATACAATGAAGTTAAATGAAAGGGACTTACCATATGTATAAAGTGGAGGAACTCGATATTTAAGTGCAGCTGTACAGGCGATAGCGCCCGTGCCACCTCCTAATTGTAGACCGTGGGAGAGCACTTGAACTATTGTGCCAACCACGGTGATCGTCCATCCCCACCCGCCTTCGGGGTAGTAGCGTCTTGCCAGGGTCAGGGCAGCGCGAGCACGCAGGGCCGCCGCAGTCTCCGCCCCGACTGTTGCGCCTGCGCTTGCACACCTGATACACCATACACTTCAGACAATATTCAGATCACGAAAACAATACTTTAAAAACTACTTCTCTAAACCTAAAAATCTCATTATAATACACATCACTAACCGGCGGAATTGAGTCACTTCACGCGCTGTTTCATATCCTACACTCTTTGAACGTCCTCTCTCTGCGTACTTGCTCTTTTTGTCCGCAACCATAGGGCGGGAAGTACCACACGTGCACAACAAGTCTTCGACGCACGGTTTTGAAGCTGACCGGGATTTAAGCGCACATTGTCCGCGGCATTCGCACTCAGGTGTCCTCCAGGAGAGAAGGCGTTCCAGTAGAGTCCGCCGACGGGCAGAACTCGCTCTTCGATCGGCTGGACACCGTTGGCCGACATCCAGGGGGAATGACGAGCAGCGATCGACGTCCGGTTGTGTATTGAACGTAGTGTGCTTATTTGCATAAGTGATTTTCTTCTGCGGTACTCTATTGTTGCCTGTAAAAGTATGAGTGAAATTGTTCGTAATAGATTCCTTTGTGTCCAATCCATGATTCGGTGGGTCATTTTTTGTTGGAAAGCCATTCCTTATATTCTTTACGTCAGTGTGGAGAGATTTCCAAGTGGCTATAACTTCATCGCGGACAGGCGGGTCACTAAAATTAGGGTTGGTATTGGAATCGGGTATCTTAGCTGGGAATTGTCGGCTTGGCTCGGGGTTTACCGGCGGCTCCCTGAATCGCGTAGGCAGACTGTCACACCGACGGAGCGTCATTGTCATTTAGATTCGGCGGTCTCATTTTTAAGGTAACTTATCAGGGCTCACTCACATGTCACTTTTCAGTGGATAATCTGAAACAATTAATCACATGTGAACGACATACTTTAAAAATGAGTTCAATATTATATACATTGTAAAGGTAATAAATAGTTATTTAGTGTTAATGTTATTGATACAAATTGGAGAGAAAATTGGTCTCCATTATATTGGATCAAATCCCCTATCCGGGATGTTCGTGTATTAATTTGAAAGTGGAGTAAAATTCTATGAATAATTCATCAGTTGTAATGGTAATACTAAATGGTACTTATGTAAATCGTGAGAATCGGGAAAATGTAAGCAACAATATGTTGAGCCTGTACAATCGGTAAGAAAATGTTTGCTCGAATACACTGAGATAATACCACGACCTTGAATTTATTTATGTATCCCATTTGCAGTGTTTGTAAGACAATAAAACCACATGGCTCATAAATATTCCAAACTTTTCCAGAATACAACATTCGAGTATGTATTAGAATTATTTATGAAAAGTGTTACCTACTTATATAAATAACAATGTGTTTGTGAATTTTTGATATTCGCATTGAAATTGTACAAACACACAAAGTTTAATCTTGTTTTCCGAGTTTCTTTGTAAGTTATGTTCGCGAGACATAAAAGTTACGTCATAATTTAATATAAACAAAATTGAAGGGTTTATTTTCTGATTTAGCGTTTGCAAACTCAAATTTGAACGATGACCAGCGAGCTAATCTTGTTTATGACTGAAACCAGTTTAACGGGACTTTTATGCGGGAAAGAATATCAGATTTCTTGTTTTTTGTGGAATATACATAAGCTATTTTTTTACATTGTTTTTTAATATTATAACAGAAAAAAAACCGACCATCAGAAAAGGGGTCACTGGCATCCATAGATTTAATGGGTATAGTTTTGTTTTACGCAGACCATAAAGAAATATACATAACACCAGATTAATAATAAATTTGACATTTTTTCTAAAATTTTTTTTCACCAAAAAAATGGGGAAAAAGCATAAAATTAAATGTGAATAAATATTATTCTCCACAGTTCCAAAATCGTGTTAAAAGTACATAAGTAAAAAATACATAAGTTCGTACATTGCCAAAACCAACAGATAAGAATTTACTAGGCTAACGAAAAAATATAACTTTTGAAGTACCCACGTCGTAAATCAGATATAAAGTGGATCAGACTGTAAGTTTTTCTACGATAGCGATCAAAGAAACAACCGCTGATTCACGACCACAGGCTGTGTATGAAAACACATATAAAGTCCAAGAATAATATTAAATTTATTACTTTGCTCACATATTATTTTAGTAATAAACTGTACAAGCTGTGAATTATTCTAAGTCTTGATTTGAATTTGTCTTTGTTTTACAGTAAATTAATTCATTATTTTTATAAAAGGTACAATGTACAAAACTTTTGTTTTAACAAAATTGGCAATGCTTTATAGATAGTGTCTGAGTTTATTATTTCTTAACCTGTTTGTACGTAACGGGACTGACAAAAAGGGATTTAAAAACATCATAGATTCATTGTCTTGTATGCAAAAATGCGTCCCGGGGAATAAAAATTAGCGATCTGTCCTTTTATTATTTAATTTGTGAAAAAATTGGAAGTGTGCCCGGCAGTGAAAACTTATCTTTAATAAAACTGTGAAAAAATTGAAAATCCGTTCTAGATGTTGAAAGCTAAAAAATAGTTGAATGTTTGTGCTTGGCGGTTAAATCTTTTTATTAATAAACTAGCTTTTTCCAGCTTTCCTCGCGCAGAAGTCGGTATTACAAATTATTCTATTTACGGTAGATAACTGAAATGCATAAAAATATGATACTAATTTTCACCTGCTATTTTACCCCCTTAGGGGTAGAATTTAAAAAATTACTTTCTTAGAGCTCTTCCTTAGCTCCCACAAGCTATCTATTCGTCTATTCACAAAATTTCAGCATTGTAAGATTAGCGTTTTCGACTGTACGTTGGTCTCTAGGACTGTCTGTCACCTTACTCTTCACTAAAATATACAAGTATTACCATATATGCAATTTAATTGCCCACAAATATTCATGCTGAGTAATGTGATAACTCTAATATATCACGTAACATCTTTACTTGATTGTCTTATTGGATTATCTTGTCATTGCCGAGGCTGAATGGCCGGCTTTAAGTCTGACACCAGCGGGGAATTTAGGGCTCGTGTTAAATCTTATTTAGCATCTGTTTTAGTATAGACGTTCGTTAACTTAATTCAATAAATCCTTAAGCTTCTAATCTGTATTTGTCTACAAAGTTTATACAGATGATGTCCTTTTTCATATGATCTTTTTATTATTATTTAGTATTGAAGTTACATGAATTAATTATCTTTATTTTTGAAAGCGGTGAAGAAGCAAATGAGCATGTAGTCCACTTGGTAGTATGAGTAAGTAAATCTCGCTAATTTGATGCCAGGCAAATTCGCAAATTTGATGTCAGGCGGAGATGCATTTCGACTGATGAGAATTACCTCTAGGTTTTTTTTAAGTGAATCTTCCCTACCACATCTTTCAAATCTACTATTAAGAAGAGATTTCAGGAATCGAACGACTGAGGATTTTTTAGTAGTAAAATTTTACATCATAAATGTATAACTGAATTATTTCAGAAATTATGAAGTTGAGTTAGTACTCAACTTAAGTTAATTGTTATCCATTAAGTGTTGTACTAACTTATTAGTTTATATCAAAGTTTTGCAGAAAAATAAATAAAGGTAAGGTTGATTGTAAATTTGGAGCAAAGGAGATTGGCAATAAGAAATTGCTCCGTCTTAGCTAAAATGTCCATCGCAAGATGGGAAGAGAAAAGCTAAATGATCGTAACTACGATATTTACACTTAAGTGAGGGGGAATGCCGAACTTTTCAGACGTCATTCCATTCTCTTGGCCGTTCATAGTCTGTAATTACATGCACGAATTCTTTCGTTGCCTCATTGCTTAGCAAACAATTTAATTTCTAAACAATTCTTTTTCTTATCTTAAGATCCTCAGACGCAGCTATCAGTCCCTTCTTAGTAGTAGGTAAATGCTCTCAACGTTTATTGTTTAATGTTTATTAATATTATGTCTGGGATATATATCCCTCCTGCTTCATAATCCCACTCAATTTGCTTTGTATAATACAATCTGTATGCATTTCGAGATAATAAGTTTTGCAAAAGATATTCTAATTACTAAGAAGTCTAAGTCTAAGCACTCTCTGCTTGGATAATATATTCAAAGTCACTATGTAAAGTAAAAGTTTCATTTAATTCATAAATTACTTGGTTATTCTGCAGCGGACGTGACTATAAAAATATTTCTGTTTTTATTTTGAAAACTTGGAAATAATATATAATTCTGAAATTTCACTTTGTATGAAATATAATGAAAGTATCAACGTAAAATTTTTAAAAGAAATACATATATAAAGACTTGTATTGGATGTCGTGAAGTAAATTTAATTTGTGTAAAAAACCATAGATTATATCTACGTGCCTATGAAGGAGGTTCACGTACCTACTTTTGATGTATTATTATGCAAAATTGACATATGCATAGTGCTGATAGAGTATGCATTATTATGTTATGCATTGAGAGGGCCTGATAGAAGTAGAAGGTAAAAACGGAACAATGCAAATCTTTATTGTTTTAACATCTATAAACCCCATGGTAAATTATGTATCTGAATTACAAAGCTGATCAGTCTCACATTACATATTTTGACATATGTGCAAGATACGGAAGAGTATTTGTTGCTTAGTAATAAATTTTATAAATATAAAAATCATAATGCCTGTCGGAAATTTTCTGCACTTTACCCTTTTGTAATGTCTCTTTAAGAGATGATACAATAAATAATTAAATAAATGAAAAAAACTTGCTGAATCTACACAAAAGACATTATTTTTCAAAAAC
>DWON01009243.1:0-11536 GCA_018251015.1 Phocides pigmalion okeechobee | reverse complement strand
ATACATATTGTGATTATTTTTCTGTAAATATATTCCACTTTCAACCTTCTGAAGACTTTTATTGGATAAACAAGAAATCTCCAAACATAGTCATTAAGTCGGAGCATCCTGGGTTTAATGTTTCCGTGTTACCGTTATTGTATTTTGTTATGAAATATGATTAGACTACCTAACTGTCATCACTATTTTGTAAAATAATTTTAAAGCATTTATTGTTTTTACATCATCCTAAACAATACACTACCCTTCTCAAAATAATAAATCGTAGACCGTAAGAGATTACCACTGAAAACTGAGAAGATCAGTTCAGAACTTTTTGAGTTTATCACGAACAGACAGACGGACAGAAGCGATGGGGGATTTTGTGTTATAATATTTAGAGATACAAGTGACGGATACAAAATGTAAAAAATCTGTGTTTTTTTTCCGCTTAGGCTAATGGGGGAAGGGGGGTTTGAACACCCTAACCCCCACTTTACAATGTATCAATTAGCTAAATCTACTTAATACGTATAACATTTACTCGTCTTATAAAGTGATCCAAACCTGCAAATCGCGTGTACAGCTCCTTTGTACCTGCGAGGATAAACACGAGAGCTGCAGGGCTCCATGGGCCCGTCCGCCATCATGCGGACGAGCGCCACTTCCGATGGATTCCCGGCGAAACTGCCCGCCAGACCAGCTATGATGCCAATTAGAACCTTTTCGTCGAGCGTTGGTTTGTTACCATAGTGCCTTAAAATAATTCATTCATTTTTATGTAGAAATAGATGTAATTAGTAATGTCTGGCAAAAATAGGAAAGGGAATGAAAGAAAATGAGGGAACCGCAGATGCTTCAGAGATATAGAGACCGATTCTTTTAAAGTTTTACTTTGCGCTAGAAACTGCAAACCAGCGATTTTTTTTTCGAAAATATTGATTTACCTACTACTGTACTGTGTACTGTGTTAAAAGGGCCTTAAAGTGCCTCGTTATTTTTGTGCGACTTTTAGGGTAAATTAATAAGGTGAAATACTTATACTACAATATTAGTATGCTTATAATGTTAATAATACTAAATTTAATAATTAGTAAGATAATGTTCATAACAAAATTCTAATAAATATGTTTTCTGAATTTTTTGCAATTTTTTGTTAAGTACTTCCAAAAAGGATTCTGCTCAAACGTTATTTATCTAATACCTTTTAATATAAATACATTTTAGACAAGGACCAGTAGCTATAACTACTTCGTACGTCTATATAATGACGTCATTATGTGTTATGCTAGCATGCTCGCAAGCGTGTCTGTGAGCGTGTGCGTACGATTGGGTGCATGCGTATTCATAAAAAAATCCCACCTATGGTAAGCATCATACAGGCTGTTATAGACGCCAAGCCGTGTAGTCGTGTTAGTGGCTTGCCGCATCAGCCCAGCTGTGAGCCCAGCGTACAGAGACCTGATCCCCTGGCACCGCACCAATCGCGAGCCGATGCTCAGAGTCGTGCACGAGCTCGGGAAGATCTGCATCCGAACCTTTACCACGTCTAGTGGATGTACAGCAGTCGTCGCCACCATTCTGAAACAGGAAATTTTTTGAACCCTGATTCGAGTAGCCGATATTACAGACGAACTGCACGTATGACATTTATGAGTTTATCTGTATACCCAGTTGTAACTAAATGTGAAGAAATGCTCGCTTGCAGCTTATATTACAGACGCACTGCACGTGTAACATTGAGAAGTTTAACTGCATTCCGTTGCCCAGTTGTAACTGACTGCTCGCGTTGTATTTCTTTCCTCTTGACTTAAAATTTCTTTTAAATAAAAGTATCAAGCAAAAAGCAGATGATGAGTGGTCACTGCCGCAAGAACAAGAGTCACACTAAAGATCACAGATGTGTACTCTATTGAGAACTAAGGTGATCGCCTCATTTGTTACTGAACAGGCAATCGAACCTTTTTACAAAACACAACTAAGATTTACTCTAGAAATGGATAGGACGGTGTACATAGATGTTAAAAAATACAATACTTCAGTAAATTGTTGGCGCATCTTCAGTCTAGAGACGTAAGCTATCTCGATACGATCGCCGCAGTGAAACTGTTAATTACGCCAAAGATGTACAAATTCTTATGTGCGAACAAGAAAGACATTTTTATTTATATACTTACCCAGCAAACCCGCCAAAGGAAACCTTTACAATCCATGGTGTTTTGTGTTTTTGTATATGGTTATCAGAAGCAATACTCATCACGGACTAGTCTGTTAAAAACAACATTTTTGCTTAGTTTTTAGTTATGATTCTAATTTGTAATCACTTAAGAATTTTGTTGCAATTTTTAGTTCTGTGGCCGACAGAATCTATGTGACAGTTTGATGACAGGACGAAATGCTTTGTTAATGCCATAGATTTGGATTTCTTCTGATATTGACGTAGAATTAGATTTTTTGTCAACAAACTCCAGATGACTATCCACTTTAAAGTATGTACTTTGCCATTTATTCAGGTTCTCTTTATGTTGGAAAAGTAGCAAACAAGCGTGCAAGCCACCGGATTTTCGAATAAGACTTAAGTGCTGCCTGACGTCGTGCAAATAATCCAGCGTTGCTACTGATGACAAAGATCGCCATTGAGTAACGTATATAATTAAAAAAAATGAAAGAAAAAACATCCATGTAAAGGCAGATTATTTAAAATACGTAAAAATATAATAATGTATTTGTAAATAAGATACAAAACACATTTCAATTAATATCGTTGGTAATGGATCTATCGAATCCCTCAAGCCTATCTCAATCCTCAGGAGTAGCGACGCATCTACGTACGAACTCAGGACTTTTTCCGATTGAAGTTGTATGTGCATGTTTATGAATTGCATGTGGCTTTTCAACACTTTCCCTGCAGCACTTGGCGCAACCAGCTTGCGGTTTGTTCACACCTGTAGTCGTATTTTCTCGGCGCTACAAGACTGCGGCTGGACATTACACCTGTGTATTCGTACATGCTAAGCGCATGCTAAAATACAATATTTCAGCGAATTGTCGACGCATCTCCAGTCTAGAGGATACAGCTCCAGCTTAGGCCGCCTCCCGTAATGCTGACCCGATCTCATATACGGGCGCCGCAGTCAGTGTCAATATCGTTGATAATGTATCTATCTAATCCCTTAGAATTATCTCAATTCTCAGGAGTAACGACGCATTTGCATACGAGCTGTTAGGACGAGGTTTGAGGCTGTATGTGGACGTCCCATGGTCTGAATTTTTAAGGTGGTAGAGCCGTTAGAGCTCGCCCGGGGCGGTACCACCGCCACTCTCATAGCCCGCTGTAAAGCAACATGTTCTTCATGTATTGTGTTTCGGTTGGGGAGGTGTGGTTGCCGGATACACATTATTGGAGGCGACCATCTTAGTCCTCAAGAGTACGAACGCATCCGCGTCCATCCCTAAATAGAACTTCTGTTCTATTTGAGATTGGATGTGGTTGTCCATGGGCTGTAGTGACTACTTAACATCAGGTGGCCTGCATGCCCGTTTCTTACTCTTTCACAATAAAAAAAAAACAACATTTAACAAACAATTGTTTAATAACAAACATTGTACATCTCGCTTATGTTAGTCACAAATCATAAAAAAATGATATATAAAAATATACATGGGTATTTCGTCTATATATAATATCACATGGTCACTTATTTTAATGGAAAACTGCATTAAGGTACATTACACACAGATGGTGTACCGCTACCATGTGGATGGGGCCTTATTAACAATATCAAAAATGCTACCCCTTTAACATTATTTAAAATAAAATGCAAACATACATACATTTGTTTCTAACATCATGAATGTCATTAATAGTGCATTGAGAGCCTAATCTATTCGAAATATAATCTTCCAGCTGTATTAACAAACTATTTAATACATAAATAACATATATCTAGTAATGAATAAGATTATATACTTTTTATTTCAACACTTAAACTGCGGGAAATACGACTGCTGTGTTACGTTGCGTAACGCGCATGTGGCTTGTACACAAATGTCGTGTCCATACACGTTTGTACCAGCTTACGGGCGAACACAAGGGCTGTGTTCACGTAAGCGCTACAAGACTGCGGGCGAATACATCTTCTGTGTAATAGACGCTACACGCATGCGGCTAAACACAACAGGTGCGAATCGTCGCCGCATCTCCAGTCTAGTGCCGCCACTACTGATTTTACACTCCTTACGGGATACACGACTCCTGTGATACTTGGGGTAACGCGCTTGCGGCTTTCACACACAGTGTTACAAATGTAAGCACCACAGTCTAAGTATTAAGAAACTATTTAATAAATGAATATGACAAGTAGTAACAAATAAGATAACATTGTTTGATAAACTAACATCCCACTGTTGGGCATGAGTATGCTTTTAGAGAAAGATGTACGTCATAGTCCACCACGCGGGCCCGGTGCGGATTGGTACTTCATACACTTTGAGAACTCTCAGCCATGCGAGTTTTTTTATTTTTTTCCTTTTACCGTTAAAATAAATGATAATTATTTTTTAAAATGCTTTTAGTGTTTTTTTTTTATTACGAAAGAGTAAGAAACGGGCATGCAGGCCACCCGGTGTTAAGTAGTCGCTTCAGCCCATGGACAACCACGTCCAATCTCAAATAGAACAGAACTTCTATTTAAGGATGGACGCGGATGCGTTCCTACTCTTGAGGATTAAGATGGTCGCCAAAACGGATAAACAAGTCATCATTAATTTCTAATACGCTCATAAATTTGAAAAATCAGAGGTGCGTGTAAGTGAATCGATTCTTGGACTAATAAGGGGTTACGTTACTAACCACTTACGATAAATCAGAAGTGTCCAGGATTTGAAAGAAGGCAAGCCGGAACTTAACCAATAAGCTTTACTGCTTATGTATCTCAATGAATATCGCTGACGCAGTAATGTGTCAATATACATTTACAAAAAATGTGTAACACTTTCCCTGCGGCGTAAAACGCTACTGTGTATTACGCGGCGCAACGCACTTGCGTGTTACACACCTGTGTTGTACTTACAAATCTGTATGGATTACGGACGTACAAAAGTCCTGTTTACGTAAGCGCTACACTGTGGGCGGACAGAATGGCTGCGTATTCGTCAATGCTACACGGATTATAGAAACAACTTTTCAGTGAATTAATGACGCATTTAGTCTAGAGACATTAGCTCCAGTTTAGGACCGCCTCCTGCTCTGATATAAGCGCCGCAGTGAAAGTTTTTTACATTCCATCAATAATTGATTCTTGTTTCTGTATACAGTTGGGCCAATATATTGGCACGTTTGAATACGATATAGAACGTAATTCCGTGCAAAGAAAGTTACATAATTTCCCATTTATGAATATTATTGATTATTTATTTAACCATGTACATAGGAAGGCATTAGATAAAATATACATTCTAAATGGGTTTTAAGTTATCAAGGACTGATTTAAAAAGTGCCGAGAGTTTTTTCCGCCGGCTCTTTTCTCCCGGTCAATCAGCCAACAGGCGCTCAAAGCCGATGTACTTTTACACTGTACCCTTGACGTTCATTGAGCGTATGTAAATACCTTACAATGAAATAAAATATTTGAATTACAATTAGGATTAGGCCATTGAAATACCAATTTTCACTTTTAAAAACCTTTTTTGAGCACTAAAAATTTGTCTTTAATTCATTTGTACATCACGTAATATCGATTTTTGTATAAATTTTCAGAACTGATTTTATCAGTTGTTGGGAATTTTATCAATAAATTCAATCCACGAGCCAGATTTAGTTTTCTCACATTTTTCCGGACAATAATTCATAAAATGCTTCCAACAACATGCCTCTTAGAAATTAGTTGCACTTATATGGGTGGCGAAAAAAAAAGTGAAAAAAACCTCTTGTGTGTGTGGTCCCCTCAGCTCATCCCGCTCACGAAAACGCTTCACGTTTACGAGACTTCATGATTTTTTATGTGAGAAGAGTAGCAAACGAGCATGCAAACCACCTGATGTTAAATGTAAACGTTGCTACTGCTGAGGATTAAGATGGTCGCCTCGTTTCAAAGTGTAACCGGAACATTTAAACTCGCTGTTATATGGATGGAGAAAAATTATTCCTCTTGTTTTGGTGGCCATCGATGTTGATCCTACCCACGGACGTGCCCACGTTCACGTGGTTCCATGAAGTGTATTCTGCTGTGTATGGACGGTGCAACGCGTTTGCGGCTCGTACCCACCTGTGTTGTACGCACAAATCTGTATGGTTTACGGGCGAACAAAAGTGCTGTGTTTACGTCGGCGCTACAAGACTGAGGGCGGACATTACGTGTGTGTGTATTCGTAGATGATATACAGATGCTAAAAAATACAACATTTCAGTAATTTGTCGGCGTATCTTCAGTTTAATGAAATAAGCTCCAGTTTAGGGTCGCCTCCCGAAAAACTGAGCCGATCATATATAGCCGCGCCGCCGACAAAGTGATAAGTATGCGACATATGTGAAGCATTTTTCGTTTAAGAGGAAATTGGTGAGGACAGCTGGCTCGCGGTCTAATGTCGACGCAACAAATATTCTCAATATATAGAAACGTCCGGAAAAATCATTAACTCTAATAAAAATCATAAAAACAAACAAATAATATCTTCAAAAATAGTTTTAACATTATTATATATAATTAAAATAATCTATGTTTAATGGAATTTATAATTGTTAACTGAAAATAGCTGACATTTGAGGAACGTGTTAAAAATAAATTAAATTTAAAACAACTATTAATAACTTTCTAAGTAGAGATAACAGAAAAAACAGAATCTAACATTAATTTGACAGTTTACGTGGTTACACATACAAATATATACAAAAGTTTTCATATAAAACATAACAGTTATAACGTTTATAGCGGCTATAGCCCATAGCAGTTATAACGGCTATGGCAGCTATAGAGAATAACTGTTATAGCTGCTATAGCATATAACGAATATTAGAGTCTGTAACGAATATTACGTATACGTAGAATTTAAATTATTTTAACGCAAAAATAAGTGTTGGTAGTCACTAACTGCCCGTATACATTTTACACTCCTAATACATATGCTTATATATATTTTTAATAAAAGGAAGAACCTTCTTTCGTGTATACACAAATACATGTTTTATACATCAATCATTGATAGTGTTACATATAAGTCTAACATGTTAATACAATATCATTAGGTTTTGGCACTAGAATGATATTCGTTTACAAGCAATGAGACGACATTATTCTAAATATATATTTCTAACAGCAATTTTTATCGTCACACAAAAACGACAGGCTCATACTTCGTTTCATCACGCCAAGAAAGTATAACATAATTCATACAATCCATAAGAGCGCTTATAGCGGTTATTAACGGTTATAGCGACTATAACACAAAACGATTATAACAGCTACATCTATTATAGCTTAAAATGGATAACAAAAATAAAGTTTATAACGGGTAAGGCTAATAACGGCTATAGCGCATAACGGTTATAACGGCTATAACAGGTAACACCTATAACGGCTATAGCGCATAACGGTTATAACAGGTATAACAGATAACGCTTATAACGGTTATGAGAGTTTAAATTTAAATGGTAACTCATTTTTAAAAATAACATTTGAAAATGTGCGTATTTTACATAAACACCGTAGAATTAAATCTACGATACGTACAAGAGCACATCAAAAGCTCGTTCCAGCCCACTCTGGTCCCACGGCTGGGCAAAAGTCTAGGCTTTACCGATGTTGTCTCATTTGAAAAAGCCAAAAAAATTGGCTTTTTTAAGGTTTCTTTGTAAATAGAGGCAGTGGTTTTTGGTAAAGAAATATGCATAATGTAATACTTGTACAATTCCCTACAAAATTGTATACTTCGTTAATATATTTTAAGTAGCTACTCTTGTTACTGTCAGAACTATATTTGATTAGGGTTGCCAACTTTTCAAAAAATAGAAATTTTAATAATTCCGTTATAATTAAGTTATAATTAACTGCAATGGTAACTTTTAAAACATATAGAATATATGATTACATATAAGTCTGTTTGTACATATGTCATTTTATTTATTACTTCTTCAAATAAAACAGTAAAAACTAGTTTTATTCATATTCAAATTAAGGTTGTTTCTGAGGTGAGATAAATTTGCCTCAGAATGTTTTTTGTGTACATAACTGAATATCATAACTGAATATCTTAAGGCAGATCAAAACGAAACACCTTATGAGTCGGTGGTAGTTTATTGACGTTCAAAAAAGTTTTGTAAAGAATCTAGTTGAATAAAAATATTTTGATTTTAATTTCGAAGTTGGCAACCCTAAGCTTTAGATGGTCGATTCACACCAGAGTGACAAACTCGGTCCGTTCTTGTTCCAACACATGATTGTCAAAACCTTGCGAATCTCAAGTTCTATTCCGATTAAAATCAAAATGTAACAATTTCAGATAAGTAGTTCTGGGTCTGGGTGTTTCTGAGCTTCCTTTCGTATCCTACATCTAAAATACCCGAGGTGTTAATAGAATCTTACAGTAGAATAAGAGTAGCTCTATAGTGGGGATGGATTCTTTATTACAGCAGTTGATACCATTGACGAAGTAACTAAATAGACTCCTAATTTTACCAAATTTCAATGTTAAGTCACGCTTTTAAATTATCTTGGCTTGTTTGACTTAATAGCCATTGCTCGGTATACTTTGAGCCACTCAACTAACATAATAAGAATATCGAAAGGTACCGTGAGTTTGTCGGTGTCAGCGAACACTTTGAGTCGATCAGAATTAACAATGAGCTTATCGGCTAACAGTTTCAGCCTTACAGCGCGCATTTTTAGCTAATCACCATCTTTAATGTGCTAATCAGCAAGCACTTTGAGCTAAACACTACTCATAAGCTTATCAACGTGCGCTTCAAGCTAATCAGCGCACACTAGGAGTTAACCGTGATTCATAATGAGCTAAACAGTATAAACCTTGAGCCAATCAACACGAACATTGAGCTGCTCGCCGTGCACTTTGAATGGATCAGTACTCAATATGAGCTATCATTGTGAATTTTGAATTAATCCCCATGCATTTTGCAATCTATGAGCTTGGATTTTGAGCCATTCAACTCGCACACCGAGCCACTTAGCGTGCACCATGAATTAATCAGTAAATAAAATGGCTTATCCGTGCCCATTTTGAGCTAATCGGCATATGTTTTGAGTATCAGCGCGCAAATTGAATTTGCCAGCAAGCACTTTAGATTAATGTCACACGGAGTCAAACAGTTAGTAATCGAAACCGACCAACTCGTTTCTCGATTGGCTTGTACGCTACCCTTCAGACTAATACATATTGACAAAAAAATACCAATTCGGAGTCTATTCGTTGCCTTCATCCACGGCACTATCCAGTATCCAGAACCTTGGACAGTCTACGTGTACTTGAAGTAGGCAGCGTTCATCTGCTCCAGGAATATGAAGGTGAGCACGGTGTGCGGCCCGAGCCGCGCGTAGTACGGCAGGAAGCCCTTCCACAGCGAGAACACGCCCTCGTTCTTCAAGAGATTCGTCACCACCGATACTTGGCTCGCGCCCTTCGCTGCGTTCTGGATCCTGGGGAACGGAATTATGCTTTCGTTATTCTTAACACTTTCACTGCTGGATACACGATCGCTGTGTATTACGCGACGTAACGCGGGCGCGGCTCGTACCTGTCGTGTACGTTCAAGTCTGTATGGATTACGGGCGAACAAAACTCTTCTCCGAAACGAAACACCTTAACCTTACGAGTCGGTGGTAGTTTATTGACGTTCAAAAAGAATTCTGTAAAGAATCTACTCTGAATAAAAATATTTTGATTTTGAGTTTTTTTTGAACACAACTGCGGGAAACTAAAAGGTGGCAGAACCGGAAAGGTTCGACCAGGGAGGTACCGCCGCCGTCCTTGATATATTTGACCGAATAGTTACTTTAATTATATGTAATCGATCTTATGTATAGAGAATCCTTCGTCTTGTCATTTTAGGTGCGTTGATCTTTCACAACACTAAGATTGTCACCTGGCTTATACCTACATCCAGCAGTCAACCATAACTCTCCAACCAAACTATTTTTATCCCGTTATGCAATGGTTGGCGTATGTTTGGTGCCTCAATCATACAATTTCTACCGTCCAGTAAAACAATTTCTAGCACTAGCAAACGAGCATGCAAAACATCTGATGTTAAGTCGTCGCAGTCCATAGTCAACCACAAAAACATCGCTACTACTGAGGACTAAGATTGTTACCTCGCTTCAAAGTGTAGCCGGCAACCACACCCCCCCAACCGAAACACAAGTAATGCTTTACAGCGGATTATGAGGGCCGCGGTGGTACCTCCTTGTGAAACTATAGCTCCTCCAATTGTAAATAACGGGTTGTAACAGGTCAATGGTGATAACTCACCATTGATCTAAACTTGCCTGGTTTTGATGATGTCGACCGGCATGGAGGCGATGGTGGTGATGAGGCCGGAGACCATGGAGGCGCAGAAGTGCAACGCGATACCATCAGGCACGTACCCCACGAACATTTCGCGAGCCTGCAACAACACAAGCATTTACAAATCAAACCTTATTGTCTATTATTCTCTTATTACAAGTATAAGGATTGTCATACATATTTTAAATTCCTCTGTAATATATATTTTATATGAGAGTAGCAAACGAGCACGCGAACTACCTGATGTTAAATAGAACGTAGATACATTTCTACTCCTGAGGACTAAGGTCGCCTCGCTTCAAAATGTAGCCGGCAACCGCACCTCTCCAACCGAAACACAAATAAGGCTTTACGGCGGATTATGAGGGCGGCGGTCGTACCTCTCCGGTCGAACTGTAGTTGACGTTCGAGCTCAGATAGAATTTCGATTGTTTGTGGTTGTACGTGGATGTCTATGGGCTGCGACTACTTAACATTAGGTGGCTAGCATGCTCGTCTGCTACTCTTCTCAAATAAAAAAATAAACACTTCAACAGGATTATGCAAGTGTAGTGCACAACTATTTGACGAAGCATGCACTTTATCTGTTTAATCCTTATCTCATTTGTTTAGAAAACACTCAAAAACAAGCTTTTGAATAAACACCACATCGCAGATAACGGCCGATATGTCGTGTTGGTGACAGTAGGTAGCTGAGCTAAATCGCTAAAATTGCCACATATATTTAATGAACGCTCCCTAAGACGGCACGTGAGCTAATTCTCCACAATCGCTTTATATGATTAATCGACGTTCTCTAAGAAGGTATGTGAGTCGAATCGCCAAAATCGCCCTATGTACTTAATGGATTCTCCGTAAGAGGGTACCTTACAATTATTGAAGGCTTTTGACTGCTTGTTAGCCTACTTTTTTTTTTATTGTGAAAGAGTAAGAAATGGACATGCAGGCCACTTGATGGCAAGTGTTCACTGCAGCCCATGGACAACCATATCCAATCTCAAATAGAACAGAAGTTCTATTTAAGGATGGACGCGGATGCGTT
>DWON01009242.1:0-11536 GCA_018251015.1 Phocides pigmalion okeechobee | reverse complement strand
TGTGTATCCGGCAACCACACCTCCCCAACCGAAACAATACATGAAGAACATGTTGCTTTACGGCGGGTTATGAGGGTACCGGTGGTGCCACCCCGGGCGAGCTCTAACGGCTCTACCACCTTTAAAAAGTGTCAAAATCGTACATTAAACATCAAATAGCCACATTGGCGAAACATACTTCTCATATCAGAAAGAAGAACTCACCGTTTTGAATCCTCTATACATAACTCTGATCTCCTGCTTGGAGAACTTGGTCTGCCGACATAACTCTTCTAAGGCAACTGGTATTGGTTTCGGGGTCCGACTGGGTTCTAATTCGTACGCATGTTCCTCTACTGGTGAGTCTGGCGGCGTCGCCATAATTGTTAGCACTCCACCACACTGCGTCTAACACTTTCCCATTGCAGATTTAATCTGTGGCTTTCGACTATAAGTTATCTGTGGACATTTTCGCGCGTCATCTGACAGTTGTTTTTAACGGATGGCTCGACAGCTGGATTCTGATTCTGAAACAAGGAAACAATGTTATTTTAACTTAACTAACGTAGTTAACAGTATTGTGGGATACAAAATTGCTGTGTACAGCGCTTGCGTCTTGTACACACGTGTCGTGTACGTACAAATGTGTACGGATTACGGGCAAACACAAACGCTGTGTTTACGTCGGCGCTACAAGACCGCGGGCAGACTTTTCCTCTTTATAATATTAGTGCAAAGAAAAAATATAATTAAAAAGAAGTAAATTAGGATCAGATGGTGTAGATATGCTCTTCTGTCGGCCTTTACGCGACCACTGCTGAACATAGGCCTCCCCTAGATGTCGCCGCTTAGAGAGACTCAGACTTCTGTGCACTCTGCATCCAGCGGTTACCCGCTATCCTTACCAGGTCGTCGCTCCACCTGGTTGAGGGACGCCCTGTACTTCTTATGTGAGAAGAGAGTAGTAATGGAGCATGCAAACCACCTGATGTTAAGCAATCGCAGCTCATAAACATCCACGTTCAACCACAAACAAGAACTAGTTATGGCGGAGTATAGCGGTGGTACCTCCCCGTTCATTTAGTTCTCTCACCTTGTTACGGATTATGAGAATGCTTTTTGCCCAGACGTGGTCGCAACCTAACTTTTCTGCCCGTCGATAGTCCGATATATTTATGAAGGCGCCATTCCGGATCTTTCCGGAAATAGGACAAAATGGCCGACTGCCAATTGGGCGCGAAACGTCGTTGAATTGAATTAGTTTCGGCTTAACAGCCTTTTTGGGTTTCCCGCTCTACGTCTGTGCGAACGACATTTGGTTAAACCACGATAAAACGAATAAAATGTAGAAATCATAGGATGAAAAGATGTCTATGGAAGGACGAAATAGTCTATGAATCGCATTACTTTACTAATAAACTAAAACATAAATAAAGCTAGAAGGAGTGAACCCAAGCCGCAAAAAAATATAAAAAAATATATTTAAAAGGTGGTAGATCCGTTAGAGCTTGCCCGGGGTGGTGCCACTGCCATCCTCATAACCCGCCGTCAAGCAACATGTTCTTCATGTATTGTGTTCCGGTTGATGAGGTGTGGTTGCCGGATACACATTATTGGAGGCGACCGTCTTAGTCCTCAAGAGCAGGAACGCATCCACGTCCATCCTTAAATAGAACTTGTGTTCAATTTGAGATTGGACGTGGTCGTCCATGGGCTGCAGGGACCACTTAACATCAGGTGGCCTGCATGCCCGTTTCTTACTCTTTCACACTAAAAACGGCTAAAATAATAGAATCGAAATTCGTCAAATCATATAAAAACATAATCTTAACAATGTAATAGATTTTAAAAGTAATGAAACAAATAAATTAACGCAAATGTTCGTAAAAAATGATAAAAAATATCATCTCACGGAAATAAAAGAAATGAAATGTAATGATGTAAATAAATGAAAATGTAAATAAAATAAGGCTAAAAGGACGGAATCCAAATCCGTGAAAAATCATATAAAAACAATCTTAACGATGTAATCGATCATCAGTGTAATAAAATAAATAAATTGACACATACATAAAATAAGGCTCGAAACATGGACTCTAAGGCTGTAAAAAACAAGGAAAATATCACCTATCAAGTTCTCGACTTCTGAACCAAACCATAGACAAAATGTAGTTTAAAATAAAAACGTGAAGATGACCACAGATAAATAAAACTTAAATTACCTGTCAAATGGATTTACGACATAACCACAAGTTTGCGGTTACCATAATAAGTGATATTTGAAAAAGTGCTTCAAACTGCCAGCTACGGGGTTTTAGAGGAGAGTTAAGTTATAAAATTGATTCGTGTTCCTCATTATTCCAGTTTGAGAGACCGTTATACGGTCTGCGATAAAATATCTCCTATTTTTAAAGTAATATGTTATAACATCTGATATGTATATGAGATCAGATAATGTGTAACTTTTTTATATTATGAAAGAGTAAGAAACGGGCATGCAGGCCACCTGATGTTAAGTGGTCACTGCAGCCCATGGACAACCACGTCCAATCTCAAACAGAACAGAAGTTCTATTTAAGGATGGGCGCGGATGCATTCCTACTCTTGAGAACTAAGATGGACTACTTCTTAATCTTAATTAAAATATAACAAAACACAGGTAGTTTCAAATACATCCAAACATAAGAGGAAAACACATAGACGTTATATGTATAAAGCAGTAGCAATTTGACGTCGATTTACTGCTGTTTCTATGAACATGAGCCTTTATATCTTATTACGTTCAATTTTCTAGTATTAAATATATTAAGTAACATGAATTGGTTATGGGATATCCCAATTGCGTTTCCCTGAGATATTAGGTCAAGTGGACTTGCCAATTACAACAGAAATGTAATACTCGAACTGATATTCGATATCCTATACGCTGTCGAGACCATCTGCTTTTCTATACTTATTCTCACTGAAACTCCCGAAGTCAGGACGCGTAGACGCATTTTCGCAAATACCATCATCTTCGTTAGGTCGGTACGTATAAAAATATAATTAACGTTTTAAACAGAATAATTAAATATCTTAATGTAGATAACGGCGTAAGTAGTCTATTTTTAACGCTACTTTAACTTAAGATAAAGGTCCCTTTTTTATACGCGTGGATATCCCTCATGGAAGATTATTAACCCTAATATTTCCTAATAATGCAAAGTAGACAACTATCTAGCTTTATAGAAAACAAATTTATGGGTAAGAAAGAAATATTAACCACTTTATATGAACGTGTAATTAAAATGTCATATTTTTTTAATCATAATTATTTAATACAAGACATGTTGAGTCGGTATATGAATTTAAATAACTAACTGCCAGGTTGTACAGGGTAAATTGTGAATCAGCTGTATTGATTTCAACAGGTCATCACTGTATCCCATCTTTACCCCGAAAATATTTATGGTTGTCGCATTTAAAATTAAAAAGTAGCGTCACGTATAAACAAGTAATTTATTATGATCATAAAAAAACTGTTTTAGTTCTGCCCTGAAAAATGGTAAAACGACTGAATTTTGAGAACATCGCGTGGTTAGTTTTTATATTCCTTACTGTGGAACACCAAGTGTCAAGTTTGCGCTGCGACAGAAGACCTTACGGATCGGTGACGCAACCATCTGCCCCTGATGGTCGCTTCAAGTTAGTGGTCATGGACGCCGAAGACACTTACATACCTGGACAACTTTATATTGGTAAGACGATTTATTTATTCTAATCCTAGCCGTCCCAATTTTGTTCGTAAAACTTTTATAAGCGGGATCATTAAAGGTGGGGGAACTATAGTTCGATCGGACAGGTACCACCGCCTGCATAATCCGCCGTAAAGCATTACTTGTTTTTCGGTTAAAGAGGTGCAGTTGCCGGTTACACTTTGAAGCGAGGCGACCATCGTAGTCCTCAGGAGTAGCAACGTATCTACGTTCTAGCAAAGATAGGATTTCGGTCACGTTTGTGGTTGTACGTGGATGTCTATGGGCTGCGAATACTTAATATCAGGTGGTTTGCATGGTCGTTTGCTACTCTTCACAAATAAAATCCTGATGATAAAGCACAAAAACCGTATTTTAACCTGATTTCCTGAGCTTGAAATTGACTAAATATGATCAATCATACTCAAATCACCCAGGTACTTGGTGTAAGGCATGTGGTTATCAGGCATAATTAAAACGTCCCTAATTCGTTCTCAGAGATAACAACGCACGATGATTATCTTCATGTAGGGCGTTTAATCTGTAGGTACCTACTGTTAGTTTCATGTCAACGAGAGCAAAATGATGGAAATCACATCGATTGCATCTCTGTTATCTATTCTTAAGTTTTGCTTTTCGTAAATTTTAAAAGTATTCCAAAATTATGTTCTGGTGCAATTTTCACCTATCTAGTGTTATTAGATAGATAGATAGATAGATAGATAAACCGTTTATTTCGTATTGCCAACATATACAGAGTACTTAAAACTAACATGTTAAACAAAAACAAAAACAAAAAAAATGCAATTATAAAGTGAAAATAGTATACACTAAAACAAACACTAGAATTGTTGTAATACGAAAAGTTACGTTATACGTTATACGTTAGATTTTATGATGCCTTGAAAATTTAATTTAAATATTTTTTCCAGTACAAATAATAGCAACAGATGATAATTCCCTCTTTACGAGTTTTGTAATATCAGCGGAGGGCGATACAAAGATTGACCCCAGGAATCCGAGAAGAACAATTTCCTTGTATCCTGGGGAGATTCGACCTCAAGATTCCCTCACCGCTAAGTTTAGCGACCGTTGTCTGTACTCCGTAGAACAAGCCATAGCATCAGTAAAATCTTCCGTTGAGGTAATTGAATGCTTAATCTCCATCTTATATGCTATTACTATTAACCTGCGGCCCTGCCCACGTATATTACCTTACTTGCCTACTATAAACTTTATAGCAATACATAATTTTAAAAATATTGCTTAAGAAGACGGTTATCTTAAGTGCAATAATTTTTAGTTAATATTATTATTATCTTAAGTACAATACTTAACAATAATTAACTCGATTACAACAAAAGGTAAGTACTCTGCGTACAAAATTTGAGGTGGATTGAAATAAACGTACTTTTTGAGTTAAAGAAACTTAAACAAAATTACAGAAACGAACAACAACTAAGAAAACTGTTATTGGTACCCGCACATCATTTTTAATAGTTCCCTTTATTTTGGGTTGTACTTGAGAACTCCCGAGTCCATAAATGACTTTGTTACCTAGCCTGAAATGATGCATGTAATAGCCTGAAATGTTTTCCACCGGCTTTTTTCATTTCTTTCAGTCAATCATACCCAACAAGGCGCTCAAAGCCGATAAACTGATTTTGCATTGTGACTTTAATATTCATTAAATGTATACAACTACATTACATGTAATAATATGTTTGAATTTGGTCAAAGAGAATGTGTGTTGGTACAAAAAATATTGGAACTAGAGGATGCAGGACGTCTTTCCCGTTTTTCTTAGGTCCTATTATTTTTTAGGTATATTGGCAAGCTCCCGAATCTGGTAATGGGTGCGTGGTCTTGCGTGCAATGGTTGCGGAGAATGAGGAAGTTTGGTACCAGGATGGCACGCCGTTGACTCAGAGGCTTTGCGAAGATTTGCGTCAACCGGATGACGTCACTCCCTTAGTAAATTTTGATTGCCAGATATGTGACGAAGCTAAATATGAGGTAAGTAACACTTTCATGGTCAGATTCAGCCTCGTTCTTGTGTTATCCTAGTTATATCGGCGGTTTTTTTAGTGTTAGGAGGGTTATATTGGTGGTCATTATATTTGTTTATAACCTTTATACATTGGTAATTGAAGAAATTAACATTGAATTATTAATTATTGTAAAATTAAAGAGATTCCAATTTATATAGCAGTTTTTTTAGTACATGTTTACATTCGCATTTACGGATACACGGTTTTTCAAAGTTTACCATACCGAAGCTGTGATTTTTTTCTGATTCGTATTTTTTTATTCTATTCACTTTATCACACCTCTCTGAAATTATTTAAACACCGAAAATTTTGGATATTCCGATAAACAGCGTTAAATTAGTAAACTATCTATTTTAGACTCAATTTAAGGTTTGCTTGATTGTAGCTAACATTTACTGGAATCTGGTCTCGCAACACTCACCCTCGTTTATACCCTGAGAACGACTGGAAACCTTGCTTCAGCGACCTGGTTGGGGCGTCCCACGACATCAACTACGTGTTATGGAGGCCTGGTAGCTTAGCCACGGAAGGTTTCAGAGATTTAGCTGAATACGCCAATTCAACCAACCTGGAAGCTGAAATTCGTAATTATGTAAGTCACACATAGATATAAATGTAAATGTACATGCAGATGCAGATGCAGAGGCAGATGCAGATGTAGATGTACATAATAGTGGGAAAAGTTGGTAGGTAACCTTTGATCATTATCATCACATTACTGACTCGTAGCTAAGCATACTTGTTGAAATGATGAGAAGAAGAATCATTTTAAGTAACTTGAGTTTTAAAGCATCGTGTCACTGATATCGTCATTGGAAAGCCAATAATATTTAAGTGCCATTTTGACTTTCACACTTCCAAAGCACGTGCTTCTTTCCAAATTGAAAAAATATGAGGATCAATTTAAAGAAATTGAAGAAAATTTCGCTATTAGTAGTTTATAAATAATATCACAAGTGTTTTGCCTTTACGTTTATTGATTAATATGTTAAATGGAAGTTACGCCCGATTGCCAAAAAAGATTTTTAATACCTATCCTGTAAAGTTGTCCTTTGCCGTTTTAGTATCGTGGTTTTCCATTGACAATATGTATCTATCTTCCTCAGATTGGCAACGGGGTCCGGACTGTGATCAAGGGAAAGGGTCATGGCTACCCAAAGATGAGCAACCCTACATACGCCTTCTTCCGAGTTGATAAAACAAACCACTTGTTCACTGTCGCGGTAGCCCTACATCCGTCTCCTGACTGGTTCCTAGGGGTAACCAGGTTCGAGCTCTGTCAGGACAATAGTTGGTTAACAGAGAGAGAATTACGACTGTATCCATGGGACGCGGGAACAAACAGCGGCGTGTCTTATGAGGTATGTATCAAGCCATATTTGATTATAAAAATCTAAATTTGAGCATATTATAACATTTTCTAACACGCAATTGTTTTTGCGCGTTTGAGAAAACAGATCGGGTGATTTTCTTTGCGAACGGGCAAATATTCTTTTTGCGTGTTTATAAAATAAATCTGGTGAATATTTGCGAAATGACGAAGTTGCGTGCTGTTATGCGGCTTTCTCTAACAGTCGTTTCTAAAAAACTACTTTTCACCACAGTTTTTATTCACCACAAAATAATTAATTACATTAAAAAGGGCTATAATTCCCTGAGTTTTTATATGACTATTCGCGGAGGCTACCAAGATCTAACTGCCTTGAAAATTTAAATTAAATAATAACGAAACAGTAATGCATAGTCGCACGTAGTAAGTCAATCGTACAATTTACATTGTTTTTAGTCACCAAAAATCTTGACGTACCCACAAGATTCCATAGATAGAGTGGAAATGAGCTCTTATGACAGGAATTCACCGTTCTATGAAACAGATATGAGAGACATGCATCCTTTTGGGAAACTTAATATTAAGTTGATCAGAACTTATGAAAAGCAATGTAAGGCGGAGGGATCAGAGGAGGAGCAGGAAGTGGAGGGGGTAACAACTGGTACGTAATTGTAAAATGATGAATAAATATTTTATAAACAATAACGAATATCCTAAATCTACATTATGTTATTATAACGGGTACTCACGATTAACCATCGTAGAGTCAACTTACCCTGATGATGCTCCGTTTTGGGGCGAAACACGTGTTGGTACTAATATGTATAATGGTATATATTTTTAATCACATCACGTTTTCCTATCCGGGAGGGAGGGTGGGCATAGTGCATGCTTTGAAATATATACCATTATACATTGTGGGGGCGGATTGTTGTAAAGTAATTTTAATAACAACTTAATCTAAAGGGAGCCCGCGCCCATTACCTTTTTTTAAGGGAGAGGATAAAACCTTTTATAGAGAGAATAAAAACTTTAATCTTTCAAAAAATTTAGAACATTTCTGTATTCTATATTTAGATTTTTATATGTATAAAAAGTAAAAGTAAAAAATTGCCTAATTCTAATTACAATAAAACTTAAAAAAAAAATTAAGTCAAAATTCAACTAACTTCAAAATATATATGTAAAGTTAATATACGTAATTAATTTAGATGAGACCACGACAACAGAAGAAGGCACGACCGTAACGACGGAAGAGCCGGCGACCGGTCTGTCCGAACCCGATAAGCCTGCCAGGTACCAAAACACAGATCTAGCTAGCAGCGAGCTCCGGGGGTGAGGCTTCCACTTGTTCTGGATCACTTTTCACCGGATCACTCCATTATGTTCATCAAGTACATTGTAGATACTTAACAGGGGATTACATATGAAGCATGTTTAGCAATATTATTGATTGATTTTTAGGGCTAAAATCAAAATTGTATTAGATAAGTAATTAACCACATCAATTGGAATCGTAGCGATCCTCTAAAATTTTCTTTGCGCGTCTAATTTCCACGTACGTGCAGGATGTGGAGTTTTGTCCTGAGGTCCCTGATCGCTAAGTCATGAGGATTTTCAACAGTGATGCACAAAGAGCTGGTGTTGCAAGTGTCCTTAAGCGATGGTTTCTTCGTTTTGACTTTCAAAATTTCATAGAGTTTATATGAACTTATTGGCAGGAATTTATGGTGAAACACTTATAGATTTTAGTTAGATATTTGATAAAAAATAAACTTTCATGAAAGATTCCGACTTAGCCTTTAACAAGTAACAGTTTATCAATTGCTTTAAGAAAGATTTATAAGATTGTGGTTACTATTTGGTATTGTTCATGAGTTACAGACCATTTACCAGGTGGATTATAATTATAGCCATACTTCGTTAGAAATTCGACAAACTAAACTCGTGGACTAAGTACAGTGCTTGAGGTCCGGTGAAGTAAGGTCGCCTCAGAAGATCATTTGCCATTTCAATCACATTTTTTTATTAAAAATATCCAGGTTGCTATACGCTAAACCATATTTCTACTTCCCCAGCGAGGCGCCATTAGTGACAGACCCTGATTCAAACGAGTACTGTCCATTATCGCAATGGCTTGAATGGAGTCCATGCGATGGTCTTTGTGAAAACGGCAAATTGAAAGGATTCAGATGGAGAGAACGCTACCATCTAGTGGATGGTGTCGCTGTGGAGAAGTACGACCCAGATGTGAGGAATATTGATTTTACAGATACTTTTATACATATAATTTGACTGCAATGTCTCTTCAAGCTGTTTTATTTTACAACAGCGACGTGACGTTACTGCGCCCTCGGACATATCAAATAATTTATGGATGACTTACCCAGTTGTATCTATTGGAAGTTCCAACAGATTTTGAGGGTAGCAATGCATCTAATAATGACTCCAGGTTTGCTAAAATTCACGAATCAAATTACTATGATGAACACACCATTTTTTATGTTGGAAAACTGGTGCCTCCCCGGAACTTTTAGGGTTTAGTGGGAACAGGGTGTCAGTAAAAGTCTGAAATACCATTTCATCGCGGCTCTGAGCGGAGGGGATAATTTGATGATTTGTAAATCCAAAACAAAAAAGAAGGTACCCCGGTCTAAATAGTTCTACCACCTGTCAAACTAATTCAACTAATTTTCATAGTTGTAACATAGTATGATAGTTCAATCGGGGAGGTACCACCACTGTATTCATAATCCGCCTTGCAACAACTATTGGCTAGAGAGGTGCGATTACTGTCTACACTTACAAGCGAGGCAACCTTAAACTTGAGAAGCGAGGAAACCCTGAACTTAGTCCTCAGAAGTAACGCATCTACTTGCAACTTCGTATAGGACTTCAGTTCTGTTTAAGATTGTACGTGATTGTCCATGTACGTGATTCAACACGTACTTAACACCTTGCGGAGCTCATATATTAGACCGTGTCAGCGTTACGGGAGGCGGCACTAAACTGGAACTGAATTCCTAGACTGAAGATGCGTCGACAATTCACTGAAGTATTGTGTTTTTTAGCATCTATCTATAATCTACTATCAACGAATACACGGGCGTAATAATCGCCTTCAGTATTGAAGCGCGGACGTAAATACAGCGCTGTTTTTTGCTCGTAATCCATACAGATTTGCACGTATAACGCAGATGTAGAAGCCGCAAGGGCGTTGCGCAGCATTGCTTTACGCCGCAGGGAAAGTGCCCTCAGGTGGGCGGTATGCTCGTTTGCTACTCTTGTTACATAAAGAAATATAATAAGCTTTTACCGAATTGTCATCAGGCGGAGAATGTACCTAAGAAGGAAGTTCCGAAATACTGCAAAGATCACTATGATGATTTCGACAGAGAAGAGTGTGAGGACGATTGTTCCGCGCGCCCCAAGCATTTTAATCAAGTGTCAGGTAGGTCGATAATCTACAGTAATTATACGTATATAAGGTATTTTTGTCACTTCTGTTTTGGGGGTACGCTAATTCTGGAAAGTTCTAAGTTCATATTTTTTGGATAATTTTGAAGTTTTCTTATATTCGCGACCTTAATTTTCCCATTTCTTAGAGCGCTCATGACTTTTCAATCCTAGCCCAATAATTTCCTTTTCACAGTCAACTGAATATTTTAAGCTTCACTAGTATATGTGGCAGTATCTTAATCTTTTTTCTTTCATCTTTGGGACACTCGAAATTTGTCGGAACACTGATTCCACAGCATCATTTTTTTCTTTTGTTAACAGCTGGACGCAGAGTAATGGATCCTGTGCTTCCTGGTCATTCGTGGAATACTAAAAAGAGACGCAGTTAATAACCTATTCTTTAAAACTCATTGCTTAAGAAAAAATTAAGTATCTATTAACATACCTAAATATATTTCTTGTAATTTTTATCGTTTTAGAACTTTTAGAAACATATAACCATAAAGAAAAACAAAATGTCTCCTGTATTTTAGAGCCGTGTCTAATTAATCTGAATATAATAAAATATACGGAAAGTATAAATGTTTTTTATTTGCTATAACAGTTATTGTGTGATGGTTACCACTTGAGATGGAAATTCCACGAATATTTAGGTACTGATCGGTATTCGGCTTATGGCTTTTCGGACTGCCAAATATCGAAGAAAAAGGCTCCAGAAATGCTTTGAACACTCTTCAGACCAGAATCAGAGAATACAGTGGCGTATAACATACTTGGTGTGTAGAAATAGGAAAAATATATATACCTAAATTGAGAACTTATTTGCATGGTAGAGCCTCTACAGATCGAACATGTTCCTGGAGATTAGCAGACATTAAAGTATATATTTTTCACGAATATCAGAAGCAAGCCGATGTATTGATTTTACACTGTACCCTTGACGTTCATTAAGTGTATGTAAATACCTTACAATGAAATAAAAT
>DWON01009241.1:0-11537 GCA_018251015.1 Phocides pigmalion okeechobee | reverse complement strand
AGGACGCTCAAAGCAGATGTACTGATTTTATATTGTACCCTTGTTATTCATTTAGTATAAATAAAAAGCCTATAAGGTAATAAAATATTCGATTTTTGTCCATGTGAAGACGCGACTACTTATCATTGATGGCCTACACGCTCGTTTGTTATTCCAAATATTATATAAATATTGCTGACATAACCACCATCCAACTCCCTCGATCCTGTCATGATTAAGCGAAGCAAAGGTCTTCCCACCCAACTTTGGTACTTACGTAACGTGATGATACTTTAGAATGCACTATGCTATGTTATGTTTATATAGAATACAACTTGGCAGTTGAGACCTTCGCATCTCAGTCTTAGTGTCCGTAACACTCCACTGGGGTTCTCAATGTCAGCGTTACGAGATCGATTGTATCTCGTCAAACGCAGACAACTGGAACGCTGCGCTGGCGCACCCGTGCTTAGACACATGAGACATTACTTTGCTTTTATAAATACTTATTATTATATAAAAGTAAAAGACTGTTCGTTTTGTTTATTCCTTTAAGTACCTTTCAGGTGAAATCTATTGATTTAATGTTGAATTTCTTTCTCGAAAAACATGTTTCATGTTTCTGTTTTAGATACAAAATAGTTTTGCGTTATATTGTAATAATATTATTTATTACTATCATGTTATTTACGCTGGGTGGCATATATTATAATAGTTATTAAGATTGTAATGTTCTCTGTGAGTTAATTGTACTAATTCTTAAGAGAAAATAGTCTTTAACCTGAATTTGTATACAGCGTGCCCGTGAGTCTGGTCTCATTATGGACTATGTATTATCACGGTATATTATATTAGAAATTACCAATGATAAAAAAATGCTGCTTCACTGTGGTAGTGTTAAATTATGAAATGTATCTGTTCCTTTTATCATTTTGTGAGAAATAGGCTACAATTATTAAATCGTTTCCTGTATTCTACGAACGGAATTACAGTATTTTGAAAATCTTGTTAATTGACTGCTGTGCAAGCATAAATATTCCTTCATTGTGCTGCAAGCTAAAATATTTTGGAAATCTTATTCATTTTCTGCTTAAACTATAATCATATTTTAAGCGGCAATGTTTATCCGTATCACTCCACTGATCACAGTCTCAATGTCAGTAGATCAGATAGTGTGTCGAAGGCAGACTGGAACGAAATACGCATTATAAGCCTTTTATATAATCAATCGATTATTGTTTTAACATCATGATCAAGACAGTGCTCCAACATGGGCGCGCGTATTTTCAGGGACGCAAAATGACACGACGAAAGAGGAATTACACTTTTTCTTTTGTGAATTACTTGTGTGATAAGTATCTTGCCGGTACCAGGCACTGACTTATAAGTCCTGTCACCACTTGCGCTATTTAATCACACATTTTTACTTATTTTCATATAAATAATATGTATAAGCGCCATCTAACAACTACACATAATTTGGTATTTATCTTAGTAACATAAAAAAAAAATAGTCACTCTCATCATTCGAATGAAACCCTAATTCAGTAATTATCTCGTAATAATTTTAAATTATTTGTTCTAGGTAATACGGATGGATATGCCAAACGAGCAGTTGACTTGATCGTAAGTATTTCTTGTCGTTCATAGACATGTGTAATCAACTCTATATAAAACAATCGATCAGTCGATCACAAATGCATTGCTTCTGAGGGCAAGTTGGTTGTCACAATTGTAGATTAGCCGTGTTATAAACTAACTAATTACGTTGACTCGACATTACAAATGATCTTAATATCTGATACAAGGAGAAGGTAGAACTTTAGTTCGAGGTACTATCGCTGCCCTCCTAATCCGACATAAAACAACTTTTTTGCTTGGAGAGGTGCGGATGCTGGCTAGACTAAAAGACTACGATCTCAGTCCTGAGGATTAGCTATGCATCTACGTACGAAGAGATATATGACCTCAGTCCAGTTCGAGACTCTATTTAGATGTAAATTTGCTTCAGCGACTACTTAACATCAGGTTGCCTGCATGCCCGTTTACTATTTTACTCATATATATACAAAAAAGCATTAAAAACTTATGATCTTATCAATTGTACGACTAGTTTTTGAAGCCTTGGTAGTATTGACATCTTGTCGACAGTCCGTGGATAGTTAGGTAACGCTAATGTTTTTTTTGTTTTTAAATAGCACACTGATTTCAATGTCACGGTGTGATTCCATCGCACGCAGGCAAGCGGAACCGTGGTGCACCCATCCGTTGCACACGCTACCGGTTGCTTGACTACTACCCATTTTTGCCATAAAATCATAACTTAAAAATAAATGATCGTTACGGGATGAAAGAAAACCAATTATTAAATGTAAAATGATTAAAAACAGATTTGTAATAAAAATGTATTTATTTTTAAGTTATTTTAAATTACGTTTTATTACTCGTCTATATATATAGTACAGAATGTGAATGACCTGGAATTCCGAAATTAACTAAGACATGACATTTTGAAATTCCACTCTCGTGGTTAAAAAAGAAGGGTTAAAAGACTGTTAAACATTTAGTAACATCGACTTCTTCGTTATAAAATATGCGGGTTATTCCCGGACAATTTTTATAAAATACGTATAATCTAAATACAAGAATATGTTGAATATGTTGAATATAGACTATTTACAATACAGTTCCAAATCATAACAGACAGTAGTGCGATTTTCCATAATGCCATAAAAGTTGGTCTATTCAAAACGTGAATACATGTTTCATATCAAAAAATTATCAATTAATAACCTGTTCTAAGCTAATGTATACTGAAGAAACGACGCAAAAACAGTGGAAGTGAGAACCGGTTGGAATGACACTGCACACGACCTTGCGCGCGCGGCCATGTTACATCATTTAACGGCGCTCGCGCACTCCGAATTATTAAGTAACGAGCTTCAACTCACCACCACTCACCTTTTGAACCTTCTGATAAAGTCCTCTGCCATATTTATTTTATAGACAACACTTCTTTATTTTTATTTATATACTCCTTACTTCTAAAAGATCATAAAGAAATTGCCTTCATCTTAGATTTCGTTCTCATATTTCGTTTTCTGCACCGCCATTGTTTTTGCCAATTCCCGCCCTTTTTATACTTTTTTCTTAAATCCTATTTTCTCTATGGCCAGTGTCATAAATCCTCGTATTATTACAAAAAAATATTTAGTGTATTATATTCAACATTTTAAAGACTTACATTATTATTTTACAATATTTAATTATGACATCGAAAAATAGCATAATATCAATATTTTAACCTTTTACTTCATATTATTTAATTATTGATTCTTTTCAATTTTAATTACAATAAGAGAGATCTTAAAAGTAATTACAATAAAAGATCCACGTTTAATCGACGCCGCCGGTGATAAGAGGGTTGTTTCATATCTGGCGCAGATAATTGCACTTTTTAACACGGAATTCCTTTACATTGTTTAGGTTAGGCGTTGAAAATTTAAATTACTTGAATAGATTTGCATATTTAAATTCAACAAGATTTCCGAGATAGCCACATTTTTTTTTGTAAACACAGTACACTGCATGCGTCTTCATTGATATGTTTGTAGATGATACAACATGAGCATTCGCGTGCTCCATAAATTACGACTTCATAGTTTGAATATTACATCACGATTATGCGATTACTCTAGATAGTAAGTAAGGAATATTTGGTTAACGTACGTTTGACAAGTCCATTTATAAACCAAATTCAAATTAAGAGGTTCTCAATTTGGTTGTATTTTTATGTTTGTTGACATTATCTCATAACATTGTCTTTTTTAAACGATTTTAAAAGACTTTTTCTTATCTTTTGAAGGAAATTAACTTCCCATTTAAATTTCAAAAGAAAATACGATCCAAAGAGTAGAAAAATAAGGCATGACATTTAGGATCAGAGTTAAATTATTATTGAGTATCCCTGCTAATATACATTAATATTATAAAAAGTAATTTGAAAATATATTTGAAAGAATCGATTCCCTAAGGGTAGAAACCAATAACTGCGACTTTGAAACTTTCGTCAAAAGTATATGAATATTGTTGTTACACGAGCTCTAATGTCAACTATGTATAGGAATAATTTCTAATATAGTAGTAATAATTTCGAAAGAATAGGTACCATATTTAATCTATAGCCTAAGAAAGGTACATTAAAGTTAAATATTTTAATTCAATTTATATTTCACTATCTCGGGATTTATTGAAAAATATTTAGTTAAATTTCATTTTAAATTAGAAATATCGTCGTTATTCACTGACCTTTATTTATGAAATAAATATGACTTAGTTATTTATTACATTTATAAATAATATCCTATGAAACAAGACGAAATACAACTTGCAACTTTAACAAAAATATTTACACAATTTATTATGCTATACTTATTAATAGGCGAATAAATAATAACTTACAATTTTATACTACGTTTACACTAAAAAATATGCTTGTGCTATAATTCAATTATCAAATCATTACCGTACCGAATTCACCTAAAGCACTGATCAAAATTGAAGTTATGAAATTGACAGATTGAATAAAATTATTTTGTATGTCATAGTATCATAATGTACTTGTAGGTATAAAAACTTAGAAATGCGTAAAGGCAGAATTTACACGAGAGAATTAGATTTTCGGTACAATTATATAGAATTCTTCAAGTTCGTCGGGGTACGACAAGGACTTACAAGGGTCGATCACATCTGAATTGGCCCAAGCCTCCTCAACCGAACTCAGAGGAGATAACGTCGAAGTGCTTATTGTGTAGATAGGCGACATATTTTCGTCAATATCAGGAAACACATCAGTAGTAAATTCTTCATCAATTGACGGTAAGACGTTTACGTCTTCGCGGGAAGACAAAGGCGAATCATTTGCTTTATCATCGCATGCCGATGACTTATTACTATTTATGACATTATCTTCAAAACATGACGAGCCTTTATTATCTGTATTGTTAGGTACTATTTTGTTTACAGCATCAGAGATTGACGTAACCTTATTATCACTAGAAATTATCGGCACTTTATCGTTCTTATGTATTACAAGTGATGATTGAGTTGTAGAGTTCGTATTACTATAAAGATTGGGAAGACTCCTAGATAACTTATCATTAGATATGAAGGTGCATGTATCTATTTTACTTGAATTTACTTTAAAAATTGGTTCCTCTGGTATCACCTTGTCATGGTTGTTAATTGCAGGCTTGCTTATTTTGACATATCTTCCAGTGTCTTCCGGTGTAGTTTTTTTATATTGTGTCGATGAATCGTCCTTTTCCGTTTGCATTTTCTTTCGCTTTTTCTTTCCTCTTTTCTTCTTTGACGGATTAGTTGTTTGTTCATTTTCTTCATTGAATAAACTTAGATCATCGATAGAGGATGTGGTCTTATCAAAGTATATGGTGGTATAAGGGGTAAGGACAAACGGAGTCGTAGACTTGGTGCACCCAGATAGTGTTGGAGGAGGAGTAGTATTTTGATCGTCTGCTTTGTTAATTATAGGATATTCTATTTTTTCGGTTGTAGGCGTTAATTTATTGATGTCAATCGTAATTACATTATTTCCTTCAATTCCTTTGGCACATTCATTAATATTTGCCATATTTTGGCTATTATTAATTGACATTGAAGTCGGAACCCGCTGTTCAAATATAGGATACATTTTTTTCGATTTTGATTTCGTAACTGGGCTTGTGACTTTTGTGTAAACGTGATCCAATGGACCAAAGCTTGACCTTACATTAGCGCCTATCTCGGGAATATTATCAAAACCATTATTTGTTTGATATTGAGGTTCGTTGCTCGAAAAATGTTTCCAATAGGTTGGTTTCCATATCTCTTTCGCACTGAGAGGATATTCGACATCTGGAAATGCTCCTTCTTCTCTAAAACAATACGGCTTTGGAGTGGAACTAATTTCAGGAAATGATATTGTTATTCCAGGTTTCTTTGTTGTTTTTAATTGTGCTAACTTATTTAGTACTTTCTTTGGAATGCTGTTTGGATATTGAACGTTTGTTGTCGGGGTCTCCGCAGCCCTCTGCACTGGATTTTTTTGTAATGTGTTAGTTTCTTGTAAATGAAACGGTGGTCTTGGTGCTGAAGCTAACGGAAATTCAATATCAGGAAAGTTGAACTTTTTAAAAATTGCTTCATAGTTTTTATCAGGAACACGTTTTCGAGATTGTATGCCCTTTTTATGGGGTCTTAACTTTATTAGTATAGGAGAATTCGTTGCAGGATCATTCTCTTTCTTTTGTTTTATGCTGTTAATCGGTCCTATATCTCTAGATGAACAAGATACAAGGATTATCTGAAAAAAGAATTTGCACATAATTGCTAAACGTTATTTTGTAACGTCATTGATTTACATTTGAAAGGTTGCCGACTACATATAACGCATCTACGTACGACCTCAGGAGTTTAGCCCTGTTTAAAGATTTATATAAATGTCCACGAACCGCAGGCACTTAACATTGGATGGCCTCCATTATCTTTACTAGAAGGCTTGAATGATCTTTTGCTTCTGTTTTCACGTATGACCAAATAACCAAATTATCGTTTACTTATTACATATCCGTGTGGATTGTAAATGTATCGTATGTTTATGTAATATAAAACATAATTTAAGGTTAACATACCTGTAACAACGTTAATAATGTTAATATTAAAGCGACTTTTTCCTGAAACCCCATAGTGAAGTAACTATTAATGTATTTTTGTCCTCTTTATATTAATAAAGTATTTCAATCAAACCTATTAAGAAATTCAAACGTGATCATTCTTACCTGAAATATTATTTAATTTCTTATCACTACCATCATAGAAATAGTGTATATTCTGTTAAGTAATTGTTACATTTCAAGCAGTGTTGATAAATAGGTAATAGGAAACAGATTTCTTGTAAATGTAATATATTTTAAAATGATATTTGGAAATCTTGATTAATTAAACATACTAGCCAAGCTAGCCTACCTAAACTTAAGTTAACTTAGAAGAAAAAAAAGAAGTATAAATAGCTGTAGTTCCTAATACAAAACAATTATAATGGTAGACATAAAACGTGTAATTGGAATGAAAATTGGACAAAATATTCAATTATTCGTTTAGTACAAATATTCAAAATAAATCAACAAGTCTGATGACTGTAAACGTTTTTGATATCTTCATTTTACTTTTTAGATATATTTAATATATTATTTTTATATTAAATCCTATTACATTTCAAGTGATATACATTACGTTTTTTGACTGGGACGATGGATTCATAACCATGCATCTCCGATCATCGGTGTTAATTGTTGATCGATGAGAAACCATTATAGATAAAGAATCTAAGGAATTAAAAATAATTGATGGAATTGTGTTTGATGCCAGGATTATTTTTAAATACGATACTGAACTAAAATAGTTTATACACTTAAAAATATATATTTTGTCAAGTTCTTTATATTTTGTGGCCTGTCATCGTGAAATAATTTCAATATTAAAATTTGTATCTTAGAAAATTTTGGCACGGTTTTTTAGAAAGTGTTCTAGTATCCATGTATAAGGATAATCTATCTCAATTAAAATAAAACTGTATACAAATACTAATATATCCAGTAATCTGAAGGTTTTTAATTATAATAATGAATAACAAGAAAATACATTATTTAATTTCAATGCAACACAATTATTATGTGACAAAACTAAGTGTAATATGTTAAGTTGAAATAGAAAAAACGCGTTTACAGTCAAGATGGCATAATATGTATGGTTCGACCGGGGAGGTACCACCGCCTAACCCATATCTGATGGAAAACAGTTCTTGTGTTTCGGCGGATATCGTATAGTTACTCACTTGGTTTCTTCATTCTAATGCAAGTAATGATTAATTTTTATTATGTACGCGATGTGTGCGCTGTTCAGTGCATGAATGCGGCCACTGTTCTTGGCACCATACTGCAAAGGCACGGACTTCCTTAAGGTATTCCATGATATGTACGCACCTTTGTAAAATCAAAGGCCAGAGATTCGAACCCCAGATACTGCGAAAAGCCTAAAACCTTAACACGAGACCATGAATCGAACTAATGTATGTACATATATTTACATGCAAACAGTAGAAAAATAATTAAAGATTCGGAGATGCGTTGATGCGTGATCCAATTTTATTGGCATTAACTCATAAGCGTTAATTAACAAACACCCACGGTTGTTCTCATTTCGCATAATTTAAGCACAAATACACGTGTTGAACTTCTTGCTTTATTCACGTCATCTTCAAACCGTTACTGTTCCACTGCTGGGCACAAAACTCTTTATAAAATCAGGCTACGTCAAAAAAGGTTAGGCACAGCACGTGCCAAGGGCGAATTGGTAGACTTGACAGATCTTTGACAAGTTGACGAACTCTCAAGCGCGCAAATTTCCTCACTAAATTTTCCTTCTCCGTTAAAGCAAGCGATAATAGTTTTTTAATACTTTTAATACATAATCAGATTACTGATTACTTAGTTGTGCCATAACGGTCGGATATGAGACATTTTTATATCTTATCCGCCGGTGACGAGAGGGCTGGTTCATATCTCGCGCAAAAAATTGCTATTGCTATTCAACGCGGAAATACGACTACGGAAAATACGGCACATGCTTATCTTATCAAGCCTAACCCAAATATTACATTGTTTGGGTTAGGCTTTTATTATAATTAGTTTTAAAAGTAGACTTTATATACTTTGTATATATTTAGCGTGGGTATATATTTACCTTTAAAAGAGTGTGTAACATATTATACTTCCAATTCAGTTTCGTAGTGTGTTCTATCACCCGCATTGTTCAATATGGGATGCAGCATCGTGAGCATTAATATTATAAACTTAATTAAAAATATGGTGACAAATTATTGATTATACGAGTAGTTTCGCTATTGATACTCCGTCATCTCTTATCACCTATTAGAGATCTGTTATAAATTAACACAGGCATTGTATTCAATTTTTGTATTTATAAAATGTATTTGAAGAGAATAAAAATGTCACTTAAAGGTAACGTAAATGAAAAAATAATAATTATCACGTGTATATTAAGAGTAAAAATAAATAAAATACATTATCTACTTAGTACTATAGCAATAAACTAATGTTTGTTTTCTTGACAAAATCATTAATCGTTATTCGTCATAATCATTATTCGTTGGCTTCACCAAATATTTTGTCCGATATTCAATCACATTGACAAATTGTTACCGTGAAAACATCTAGGCATTTCTTTTCCTCTATATCCATCTATTTGCTTTAATTCAGATGTCGTCATGCAAGGCTCTGGTTGACTATCTCTTAAAAATGTTTCAGTACACTTATTTAAATTATTTGCAAATATATTATCGGCCACAGAAGTATTATTTTCATCATGTAAACCTTCTGATACACTCGAATTCAGATCGATGTCGTCCGTAAATATTGTTTCATTGTACTTGTCATCTAAACCTAGAGCTCCGAGTGTTTTCGAAACAACAAATTCAACGACAGATATAGCTCTTATACTTTCTTCAATTAGGGAATAAATGTTCATGATATCACTCACAAAATCTTCGTGAGTATTACCAGTTTCAGAAGTCATAACATAATTTGGATTCAAATTAACATAGTAAGGTATATTGTTATCAACTGTATCTATCATTTGTGTATCTTGTACGGACAAATCTTGTTTTGTTTCAAGTATTTCTTCAATATGTGTAATTGTATCAAACGTAGAATTCTCGTGTGCATAATTTATATTACCTTCTCCTATTTCAATATGGGTAATATTTTCGTGCACAATATCTGTATTTTCTAATGTTTTTTTGAGTATTTCATCGTTTGAATATAAATTTTCATTGTATAAAGCACTATTTTGTTGCATAGACTCATGGAATACTTCTTCAGACACATTTAATTTTATTTCTATATTATCGGCATCATTCGTAGAATTTTCTACAAGAAACAGAGGCTCATTTGGAAACACGTTATCATGGTGTACATTTTCAGTAGTAACATTTGGCGTAACATTATTTTTTTCAAACCGATTTAATGAAGAATAGTCGTTAGTTGACGATTTACCCTTTCCTGAATTAAGCTTTTTATACGTAGATTTTACGTCATTTGAAAATGAGCCAAGTACATCATGTGCAGGCTGCGAATAATAAAAGGGCTCTGAAGCCTCTAAAATTGAAGTTGGGTATATAACATCAGGGAAATATGATTCGTGGATATCATGTGAATCGATCACGGATTTCGAAGGATGGTTCGTACTCCTTGAAGTTTTATGTCTTGCCTTAAGTGTATTTTTATTTGAATTGATTGGAATGCTGCTCGGTGTCTGTTGCCGGAGGTCATTTGGAAGATCCAACGTACACACAGTCTGCAGAAAATTAAAACTACATTGTACCTTTTTGCTATCTTATGATGTTAAAACAGGAAAATAGAGTGCAGCCCACCCGATATTAACAGTTTTAACCCATGTTGTTACAATTAGCTCTTAGACGAGAAAGCAACCAATTGGACATATTTAAATTCGGACACATTGCAGTTTATAAATAAATAGAAGGTTATAAATGTAATTAATATTATAATTACCTTCACGATACCTGATTATAATTTTATTTTTTGTCTTAGTCTTGTTATGGGAATACCAATAATTTCAACAGGCTACACTCAAATAAGAAAGGGAAGATTTTTTCTTATGACACTTTTATATTTCAGTTCTAGCGTAAAACGTTTACTAGTAAAGTAAAAACTCGATAAAGGTACACCCTACTGGATCTAAGACTTCTAGTTTTTAAGCTGGTTTTAGAGATTAGCGCGTACGCAACAAGTTTTTTCAGTAACAAAACGTGATTTTATATACATGTATTATTTTTTAGTAATAAACAAAATTAAACATTGATTTGTCAAAGACTGTTTATATCTCTTGACTCCGTTTTAGTCAGCAACAAGAATGTATTTTACGTGTGTGAATTATTTTTATAAGACATGTAGAGAGTATAATAACACTTTTACTTACTGTCAAAACAAAAACACACAGTACTGTGACCCATTCCCACCTCATATTGGTACTAATTCACATTGATAACCGTTTACTAATGAACAAATTGTTTTCAACACAATAATACATGTTTACTTATACTTTTAGTGCGTTCAACGAAAACGCAGTATGACCTGTAAACTCTGTTTGGTACAATTATATGGGCCTGTGTGTGAAGTCTATTTTTATATCGTTGTATTATTGCATGATTTCTGTTTCAAAATATATATTAGATATATTGAGCAATAAATTTAGTAATAAAATAGTTTAGTACCAACACACGGCAACCTTATCGCGTAAAAAAATTAAATTCAATATTTTTATCAAAATAAAAACTACGTATTTCTTTAACCTATTTTATTGAGATTATCGTAACTTATTACATAGCGCCATGTTTATTTTATTGCTAACTTATAATTGAATACCTAAAATAAATGGTTGCGATAAATGTAGTAAAAATAAGT
>DWON01009240.1:0-11539 GCA_018251015.1 Phocides pigmalion okeechobee | reverse complement strand
TAACCCGCCGTAAAGCAACATGCTCTTCATGTATTGTGTTTCGGTTGGGGAGGTGTGGTTGCCGGATACACATTATTAGAGGCGACCATCTCAGTCCTCAAGAGTAGGAACGCATCCGCGTCCATCCTTAAATAGGACTTTTGTTCTATTTGAGATTAGACGTGGTTGTCCATGGCTGCAGTGACCACTTAACATCAGGTGGCCTGCATGCCCGTTTCTTACTCTTTCGTAATAAAAAAGTCCAAGTAATTCGTATTAACAAAACTGGGTCACCTTGTGTATAAAACTATCCATGTTATATGAAAGTGAAAACAAAATAGGTAAGTGTAATGGAGATGCGGGTTTACGGTTTACACTTTATCTATATTTTGCAATTTATTTTTCTTGGGCCGTGTAAAATAATTTTATAGAGGGATACATTCGCAACAAATATTTTTAAATATGCCAAGAAAGTAGCCCAAAAAATTGACAGACCAAGTAATACAACTGAACATACCCATTAGTGCCGCAATACAACGAGCCACAGACCGCACTAAATGGAATGAAACAGTGTATTGCGCATTGCATACGAGTTACTATCCGCACTGATAGACCAACAGAAAGAGATATTTTGAAATATAATCCAATCCTCTCCAAGCGAAACACAAGTAATGCTGTACGGCGGATTATATGAGCGGCGTTGGTACCTCCCCGGTCGAACTATAGTTCTCCTACCTTAAAAACCTGTTTTATGTATTTTTTTATTTATTTCATATTTTGATATGTTATGTATAGTATATGTTATGTATGTATGTATTTAATAGAGTAGTAAAGTTTAAATTAACAAGTGTTAATCCTTGTAATGATATAATAGTGAAAGTTTATAGGTTTATTTATTTTTTCTATTTCTTGAACGTTAATCCTAAGTAACCGTTACATACTAAAATACAAAAATCACCATTGGTTTCGTTATAAACCATATTTCAAATGTAAAAATAGCCATTTAAGTTTCAAAACCATTGACAAACGTCTTAAAATTATATTTACTCTTCCCGTCTGTATTGCCCGTCATTAATTACGTCTTGAAGTTGCCTAAGTCACCTGTTTCAACTCAGGTACCTCTCGAAACAATAGCACCTCAGATAAACAACGAGAAACAGGATATTAGAATAGAAACGGGGCCTGATGACAAGTAAAATGTAGGTATCCATTATTACGATCCAGAGATGAAAGAAGGGAGAAAAGAAACCTTTATTTCGTCGTGCCCACGAAAAATATTACTTGAAAAAAATAAAACAACTCCTAAGAGACAAGTGACAGTTTAGAATCGAGTATTTTCGCTTGTATTATGTTGGCTGAAATTTATCGAAGTGTTCAATTTTTGCGTAGGAATTGCCTATTGTACTTAAATATCAACTTTATCCTTCTAGAATTCTGATGTGTTTTGCCTAAGTCGGGGTATTTTGACACGTTACATGGTTATTTTACCATTATTTTGTACACATCGTTAAATTTATCATTTTTTACTTTTTACTTTTTTGGTGTCCCCTCTTACAAAGATTGCCTAAAATCGCTTCCAGTCCGATGACGATGAGGCAGCTTGTGTATGTCTCTATGTATATTTGTAAGTAGATTACAAACAATGATATGATGATCTATCATATTGTACCACAGAAAAAAATGGTGAAAGTTGAAAGGTTAAAGCTGAATGTGATTATAGAGACTCCAATACTATACATAATCCTATCTTAAAATAAAAGTAGTGGACTGAGGTGTTCTTTTTTATAAGGTGTGGACTTATGTAGATATCCAATATAGTCTGTAAACTAGTCTTAAAGGCAAAAATGCATTCAATTCTGTGATAAACCCCATTAAGGACAGTTGTCATGTTTGAAGTCTGCTGCTAATGTACATCAACTGGACAACAAAGATCAATAAAGGTGGAAAACATACTCATATGCAGCTTGTCCATTGAAAATTAGATCCATTTTCATTAAAAGTGGTATTTCAACTTCGCCGGACAAATTTGTATAAGCTCATTTACTAATGTAGGTGTACCTACATCTTCAAAAGATTTAAATTTCATTATCATATTAAAAATCGGTAATTGCGATCGCATTTCCTATTTTCAGTTTGTTCTGTAATATTTGATTGGTACCCGGTAACTATGTCCGCACAAAATTTCTTTATACAGTCTCTAAAATATTAAAGAAACTTATGATTTAACATCCATCCACATTCCTAATTTCATTTACATCCATGATAGAAGATACAAACTTGGTTTGTTTCTTACTAGAAAATAGTTAAACAAAATCAAATATTTCAGTTTGTTATAAGATTTTATTTTATCATACGTATATTTGATGAATTTGGGGGATATAATGTAAAATCAGTTCCTCGGTTTTGAGCGCCTTGTTAGCTAAGGTTGACCGAGAGAAAAAAGCTGGCGGAAAAATTCTTTCAGCACTCTTTTGAAATCTGTTATGTGATGTAATACATTTTAAACAGTCTAGCTTTAAAAAGAAACGGTTAACGGGCAAAATACCTATTAAGGCTACATGAAAGGTCAAAAGCGCTTGAATGCAGGAATGTGAGGACCCGTCGTCGTAGCCGGAAGCATAGATTTACATCATAGATATGCATTACCATAGCTGGTTCGTATTACTCCATGCAACCATTGAAAGCAGAGATATACTCGTACATACTACCCACCAAATAGAATTGTGTTCCACATAACCATTTTTAGCAAGTAGTTTCACATCCGTCAAAACACCATAGAAACAAACTGGTTAATACGACAGTTGCTGACAGATTACAAAGAAATGTAGTAAAGGACAAGAAAAAAGAATCCAAGTATTAAACGAGCATGCGGTCTTACTGATGTTAACTTGTCGCTACCGCCTATCCACATGCAACTTCAAATAGGACTGAAGTCCTACCTGAGGTCATATGTAGATACGTTAATAAGCATTAAAATGGTTTCCTCGACTCGAAGTATAGCCGATAACTTCACCTCTCAAATCGAAACACAAGAGTTGCTTTTCGGCGGATTATGAGGACGGCGGTGGTACCTCGATGTATAGTTTTATCATGTGCTGTACCCGCAAATATTTCTAGCAAGGAAGCTATTTAAGAATTACTTATACTATTATTACTATTACTACTAAAGTTACGGACTTTAACAAAGCAAAGTTGAGGACCCAAATATTTTTCGTACCATTGCATTGAATTTAGAAAATATGTATATACATATATGAAATCTTTGTGTCAAATAAGCTAGATGCAAGACAAAGAAAGTAATACGACAATGTTAGTAGGAGAAAAAGGGACAATGCAAATCTCTTTATTTTCGATCCCAGGGCCCGTCTATGATTTAAATCTATGGCCGGGGGCATGTGTCGCGGCGTCAGCAACATGCCATACTCCGACACCGACGTGATTATGAATGAAATGTAGCCCTGTTGATAAAGAAAATTGATATATAGCTTTGTAGCATTTTTGTTTTTTGTCAGCATGATATATATGTATGTAAATGGTGCATATTCTATATAGGGAATACATATATGCATCAAATGATACAATTATGTTTTACTGTGCACAGTAGCTTCCCCAATCTATAGAAATAAAATAAAAGTAATGAAAGAAAACTATAATTAGTTTTTACGCGCATCATGTAAAATATTTGGATTACGCCTTCGACCCTTGATTCTTACCTAAAAATAGCACAGTATATATTTTTTAAGTTTTAAGAAAGCACCTTTTTTATTAGTTCTATGTTTTCGGCGATGAGTATTTTCTCGCCATGGAGAAGTGGCACAAGCGTGAATATAATAAACAGAGCAGATAAAATCGCGGGTATTGACTAGTCGTAACATAATTTTTTCTATGTTTTTTAATTATCCCTTACATAGATATTAGATATAGTTCGTAGAGATTTAATAGACTTTGAGATTTTAGAGATTTTAAAGATTTTAGATATATCATAGATTTTAAAAACACTTACATACATACATATATGGAAATTGTAACCGAGTTCCAGCGGTTCATAATTCTGATAAAAGTGTTATGTTCAAGTATTTTCTTATGTGTTAAATCAGTATTTTTTGTTTACGAAATTTTCAGATTCGGCTCCTCGCTTGTCCGCGAGAATACTGTATTATTTCTAAAAACGTACTTTTTCAGGAGAAGCGATTAAAGTTTTTAACATACTTTTTTAGTCAAACTGTATCATTAATTCAGTTAGTGCCAAATTTTTACATGATACTTTATTCTTCTGGACAAGCGTCCTGTTTATGTATCATCTTATCAACAATTTAATCTTACTTGAAAAATAGGTCTTGCACTTTTATAGAACGTTTCAATTGCCGCTCGAGTTACTTTAGTCATGCAGATGTCCAATACCAGTGAACTCGATACATCAAGTACGTAGCGTGAAACTATCTTCGTACAAAGGCAAGCTATGAGCATCCGATATGTAGCTTTGAATTGCTGAAAGGAAATGGAACTGAATATTATCAGTTATATCACGTATTCAAGTGCTCAGAGCGTTAGGGCACTTGATAGTTCTATTGATACTTGAGACGTTTCAAATTTTAGTTGTTATCGTTATACTTGTATTCACCGCTGTATAATTGTGAATCATATTTGTGAATTGACTCTAATAAACTATATTTCACGAAGAAATATATAAGATACATGTGAGAAGCAAACGAGTACACTTTGTTACACTTTGAAGCGAGGCGACCTTCTTATTTCTCAGGACTAGCAACATATCTACGTTCGAGCTCAGATAGGATTTCTGTCGTGTTTATGTTTATACGTGGATGTCTATGGGTTGCGACTACTTAACATCAGGTGGTTTGCATAGTCGTTTACTACTCTTCTCACATAAAAAAGAAAAAGAAGGTAAATATTTAGATACGTAATAATTACCCAGAGAAGCAAATTAGAATACAGGACATTCAACCTTAAAAGGCAGAAAAGGAATGAACTCCGTACAAGTGAATCACTAAAAAAGTCTATCAAATTCCAATCAAAATATAGCAGCCTTATAATGACGTAAAAGGCAGACAGAAAAAGTGATGCCGCGGGAGAGTCACAAAAAGCTGTATCGCCTTTAAAAGTCTGCCTTATTCTTTAAACCAGAACACGGTAGCCCTTGCACGGTACAAATATAGTTCGACAAGATAGATAACAGCGTCGTCCTCATAAACACCTGTAAAATACTTCATGTAGTTTGGTTGGAGAGGTGAGTTCGCCCTCTACACACGAGCAAGGTGACCATTTCAGTTTTCGGGATTAGCAACGCGTTATGCACGACGTCTGGTAGAACTTTAGCTGTCTTTGAGGTTGGACGTGGATATTCATGAGTTGTGGAGACCATACAAAAAAGATAGCCTACTCACTCGTTTGCTTCTTTTCGAACAACAAGAAATATGTTAAACCTTACATCATTTTTAACTACAATAAAAGTTATGTTAGCGCAGTCGAGTCACAATGTATTCTAACCTTTAAATGTCTGTCTTATCAGACCTTTATACCAGTACACGGAAATCTTAAATCTTTGTAAACTGAAATGACGCTGTTGCAAATAAATCACACAATCCCTTACCACCTCATGTTAGCCTTATTACACGTTTAAACCTAAGCATAGCAGCTGAAACACTAAACCAAAGAAATAATGACTAAGTTCATTTCACATTCTAGCATCTTAAGAAAATATATTTGACATTCTCCTACATTTTGTTAAATTATGATGAGACATCGTTTTGTATAACAAATGACGCTGATCTGTTTTCCTAAACGACTAAAAGGTCTAAAGCGACGTTCCAAACAACCGAGCAGAGCGTTCCGACTCACCAAATGATCTGGAAACCTATCAGCTAAACCGTTATTGTTCCGAAGTTTTGTAATAATGCACAGCCTGTTCACTTCTTTTGTCAGAACAAACATTTCAGTCATTTAAGATTTAGGCACAAAAATTTGCTACATTTTCGTGGACTATTTAAAAGTAGGTCATGTTCGACAACCTTCTAAAATAGTTGAATAGTTTAGGATGTATGCGACACTGACTTCAAAAATCGGAACGGAAGGATTAAGTATGCTAATGGATAGGAACGCATGAGTGGATATTTGTATATTGGATAAATTATTATTATTATTTGGATTAATGCATTTACTTGTCCATAAATTAGGTATATTATGCCCATGTCATGGACTCAACTATGATCTAATTCTTCTCTTTCTACGAGAAAAGTCTTGTCCAAATGTAAGACACTAATAAAATAACCATAAAAAACTAATATTGAGGAAAAGAACTTATGTTACTTTTTAAAAACAAACATGTTATTAGGTAAAATTAATGTAATTTACAAAATCATTTCAAGTAGCGGTTTTTATAATCCCGCCACGAAGTAACGAGAACACGCCACATAATAATTATTACATAACATTGATATTGTTTGTGGTTTAATATTTAATTAATTGCAAAAACCACACTAAACTGTACGAATAGTCTGCGTATCATATTAATTGGCTCAATGTTATGTAATGATATGTGGGCAGATATTATGGTAGGCTGAAACGTAGTAGAATTATACATATATTTGAGGTACCACCACCGCCCTCATAATCTGCCGTGAAACTACTCTCATGTTACGATTGGGGAAGTGCGAGTAAATCCGCGGAAAAAGCTATTAATAAATCGGCACATATCTATAAAGTTCGACTGACTTCAAAATGGAATGAGATTATAATACTGTGCGGTACACTTAACACTTAATATCACAAAATTGTTTTGCAAACCCATAGAATCATGTTAGCAAGAACTTAACGATTGAAGAACCCTTATACATAAGATGATACGAAGACGTTAAAGCGGTGAAACATGTATAGACAAGCACAAATGGTAGACACGATATTATACAACTTTGAATACGTGGAATTAACTGGCAAGTTTGTAATTTAGCGCCCGAAACTTCGAAAAGCAACTTATCATGAAATTTGAATCGACATATTAAATTATATTACAGTGAAAATGTTCGTATCGTGGTCGGGTGCTTTTTTGGTGGCTTACGCCGACTTAGAGAAACATGTTGTTTGGAACGTAAATGGTAAAATACATCGAGAAACATCCTTCACGCGATAGTCTGGCCAGATTAAAGACCTGACGAAGACGTCTTGCGTAGATGACAGATTGCGGTAGACATGTCTTTGCACTTTGACAAGAGTTTTTATACAGTATATTGATGTTTGAAGTGTAGCAAACGAGCGTGTAGGCCCGTTAAGGATAAGGACAGGCATAAATAGGATTAAAGTCTTATGTCAAGTCATACGTAGATGCGTTGCTACCCCTGAGGTTCAAGATGGTCACTTTGATTCTAATTGTAGCCGTGAACCGCATCTCTGTAACCGAAATATTAGAGCTGTTTTATGGTAATCATTACGTAGTATAAAACAAAGTTGCTTTCGGCCGTCTGTACGCTTAGATTGTTCAAACTACACAACAGATTTTAATACATTTCTTTACAATGGACAGAGTTATTCAAGAGGAACGATTACATGTAACATACATGCATAATAGTAGCGAAAAACCGAGTTTCAAAGATTTGTAATGTGATGTCGTAAATGCAACAGTTCAAAGCCAGCGTGGGTCGCTAGTTATGTTATATAAGGAACGATGTAATCCTACAAACAAGCACATTCACATACGAGTTTCATGAGAATGTACTCTTAAATCATCATAATCTTACGCTTGTACGCAAATTCTTCGTATTCATAAGACGTTATTATCGCGGGCTTAGTGGAGGAAATGAGTACGGTGTTATGAACATTCCTATTGCTTACACTGTGGAGTCTTTGCAGTCGCATTTTAGAGGTCTCTCACCTGTCTGTTATATTGTCATGTATGTCCTCTAAAATAAATACATTCCACCTATACCAGCATTTTATGTGGCGCGAACAAAAAACCACAATATCTGTCGCGCGTTCACCGGTCATTTAGCAAGAGTTTTTATGCACGAAAATAACATAAACCAAGTTTTTTTTCTCTTTTTTTATTCGTGCATTCATTATTCACGCGTACGTGGAATTTATCCGGAAAGTAAGCGTGAAAATCATAAATATAATATTTTTTTGAATAGGGGTACGTATGAATACATTTTCTAGGTACATCGCCCCTATTTGTGCGCTATAGCGTCAGTGCCGTGGTGTTGCATTCTGGTCGGAACGGTTTAATCAGAAGGTACATGAAACATTCCAACTGAGTCTTTAACACTTCCCTGTGGCGTAAAACACAGCTGTGCATTGCGCGGCCCACCGCACTTACGGCTTGTTCACGCCTGTGTTGTACGTACAAATCTGTATAGATTACGGGCGAACAAAAGTGCCGTGTTTATGTCGTATGTCGTAGATGATACACAGATGCAAAAAATATTATATTCATGTTTTCAGTCTAGAGAAATAAGATTCATTATTGTGCCGCCTCTTACGACGCTGAACCAATCTAGTTCAGTCCAGTGTTAAACTGTACGGCACATCTTTAAACTAGGGATACTCCTAAGGCGGTTCACAATGAATCATGCCATGCTACGGTGTTCAGGGCGACGAAGCAGCGCCACGAAGAGGCGTAATCAGTATGTTCTAGCACGTTATTCTGTCGCATACAAGGCGGTTTCTGTACAATTTTCTATTTTACTTAGTTTAATGTCATATTTTAGTCTGCATCGACTTTAAGACGAGTATATCATTGCTCTATGGAAAAGATTAGTCATAAATTAAGTAGCTATTTAAAAAAATTAGATGCGTCTTATACAAGATAGTAATGAAGTGCTAGAACATGTGCAATATCGCATGATGCGGTGCAGTACGTTAATAACCTTAGGGTTATTGATTAGGCATCTATTTGGTTACGTTACCAAAGTATCAGTTTTGTGGTCGACAATGGACTTAATTATTTTAGGGCTATTACAACCATTGTATTGTATTACGTTACATTATTGGCATATCTTATGAAAGGTCGGTCTCTTGGGAGGTTTTGGGTATCGATACCTGCAAAGTTACCTCACACTCCCTTGACGTCTCGTTTGATATATATTACACTTTGATTTGTTTTGCGTAATTTGTAGTACCTCTACGTGTCGCTTAAAGCAGCACGTCAATATCACGACGTGACACGCTTACAATAAGCAACTTTTGAAATGTAGGAGTCCTTGTTTACATTTACATTAAATACGACGTTTTGAAGTATGGACGTAGGAGAACTCAGGTAGGATTCGTTTATAATAATATGCAGCTGAATAAAGGTCTGGGTCTGGATTGAACAATAAACAAACAAAGAGATCTGGATGTTCAATGGTTGCTGCCGTCTATAAACGTTCACTCCCAGTCTCACATACGTATAAAGTCCCATCTAAGGTCGTATGCAAGACGATTTAATACTCCTGATTGTTAAGATGTAATAAATCTACTCCATAACCGAAATATGAGGATTGACTCTTCGCATTGGTCCCTTAGCCGAACTATTATTGTACTAATAGGAGACCAAATTATAAATATATGGAGCTATTTAAGATTAATTTAAAGTGAGTAGTTACATATTTTTCTCTTGATAAATAAAGTACGTTACAACTTTCCTTTGGACTGTAAGGGTATACTGAATTCAGGCACTCAAGCGAGCAAGATCCCGAATTAGCATACCCCCAAAACCGACGTTTTTAGACACCTTACATAACCATCTAATGCCAAAGCTCATCTGTTCCACGTATTTTTTCAGCAGAACCGAGGCTTGCGAAACCAAAAGGCAGCTTCATTTGAATTTCAGCCATGTTTGTCTTCCATTTCGGACTGGTTAAATTTTTATTCTAATTTGTGCCGATCGCGTTCGGTTCGACATTGGAGCGTGAAAACGCTGGAGTCCCAATCTCACTTTCACATTACTCCACCTTTTGTAAAGTCCGTATTTACATAAAGAGCCTGGCTCGGTCCTCTGGGTCTCCTTTCCGGGGTTTTCCATTTTGTGCTCCAATGCGACGCGACGGGTGGGGTCGTTAGGGCGTTTGTACACGGGCTACTGATGGATATATTGTTGCAACAAAATCACAGAAAAATCGCCTTTTTGGCAAACGAGCATGAAGGCCACCTGCTTTTAAGTTGTTCGTACATCGCAGTCTAAGTTCACCTATAACCTCAAATATGGTTAAAGTTCCTTTTGTGACGATGCGAAGATGTTTTGTTAACGCTGAAGACTATGTTAGACTTATAAACGTATCTGGTAAACACACATTTTGAAACGATAGTTAAAAATCTTCTTACTGAAAACCATTAAAATGTCCACGCAATTACCCCGGTGTAGCTACATTCTACCTGTGTAATATATCGTCATACAATACGTATTTCCAAAATAATTTGATACTTTCCTGTAGCTTAAAATGCAAAATTGATAAAATATAATTGGCTTCTTATTTTCTTCTTAAAACAAAATACACGTAAAAAATCTTTCAATAAACGTACGTAACATTACAAAAAAATATTCAAACATACTTTTGCATTAACAACTGATTAAAAGGAAATATTATTGAATACGTATTTTTCATAACGACTCTTGCTAACAAACAAGATAAACGACTTTTAATAGCAATGATAAAAGAAGTACGTATATAAATGCCCTTATACTAGTAAGAATCTGGCGGCAAAGCGGCCAACGCATTTTATTTCGATAGAACCACAAAGAGGATTAGGTTTTCGAATGCTTAACATTTCGGCGCGGGGAAAGTATATGCTTTTCTATACGAATATAGTAGGTTTATTGCGTTCGTCAAATACGATGGGGACGAGGTCCTTTGTCAGTAAGTTAGTTTCTTTATACGTCAACATAAAATAAAACTTTATTAAAAATCTAAATAGAAATAAAAAGTTTAGGATTAAGCTAGATTTTTTTACGTGGTTTCAAAAGAAAATCTCGTTTTCTTCGTCAATATACGTGTTATCCAACAGTTATAACACCAAATGAACAGTGAACGACTCATATAGTCTAAGTCTATTACGATCTCTAGCCACTTATGGAGATAACAATAGTAGTAAAAGTTCAAATCCTAGCGAGTAGGACTTCATTTATACGCCATAATAGGTTTTTTTGTACTAGTGCGTGAGGATCGCTGATTTAAATTATTGTCTTTTAATTTCAGCCAAACGCTTTTCAACAAAACTTAGTTTAAACATAAAATCAGTTAAAAATTCGAATTCAAAGATACCCGCAATTATTTTTATCGATGTGTTATTTTATTGATATCGTTTAAACCGTTTTATCAGTAAATTCACGAATAAAAACTTGAACAGAATTTTTTTATTTTTTTTTATTATGAAAGAATAAGAAGTGGGCATGCAGGCTACCTAGTGTTAAGTGGTCACTGCAGCCCATGGACAACCACGTCCAATCTTAAATAGAACAGAAGTTCTATTTAAGGATGGTCGCCTCCAATTACGTGAATCCGGCAACCACACTTCCCCAACCGAAACACAATACATGAAGAACATGTTGCTTTACGGCGGGTTATGAGGGTGG
>DWON01009239.1:0-11543 GCA_018251015.1 Phocides pigmalion okeechobee | reverse complement strand
AATTTATAAAATTCGCGCGCGCGCTGAACGGTCCTTCGTTGAAGCATAGAGTAAAGGTTTTTTTTGTAGAACGCTCGGCTTTATTTTACTTTGTTACAAAATCTAATTTTAAACTCTATTGTTATAAACATTCATAAATGCAATATTTACTGTTCAATAAATAAAATAAAAATATTTAAATAAAGTGTCATCATGATATTTTGTATCTATTTGATGTGTGGTAAATGTGTTTTTTTAATTGAAATGAATAAATAATGTCCAAAAAGATTTGAATTTCAGCAGATTATTCATATATTTCTTTTGCTTAGGTCCTAGTAAAGTAAATCAGCGATTCAGAAAAAAATGAAACATACTTTCAGCATTTTTAATAGCAACACCACAAGTCAAGTACCTATTTCCGCCATATTGAAAGTTCATAAGTGGAAGTGGTCAAAAGCAACTTTATTAATTGTTTGGTATTTAGTGAGCAGTGATAATAATTATTATTGATGTGGCCCAAAAATTAGATTAGGTATTTATAGTTTTTCATTCCATGTGTAGTTGTTAATTAAGCGCTTATTTTTTATTTTGCAATTCTTTTGACGAATACGTCACAGCGCCATGTTGTATTCCTGCGCTGATTGCAGGCACGAGAGAACTGCCAACCTGTTTATTTTTTGGGATTAGTTTCTGAGAATAAAACGAACTGCGATTTTGTACTCAAATATATTTTAGTTTATATTTGTTGGCAAATCTTGTAGAACTTTAGTGAAATCGATGCATGCCTGTGATCGCATTTTGAGTGGTAACTCCTAATTCAACTGCAGTTTAGTGCATCCGCGAAAGTCGAAAGGACTGTGTTGTAAAAGAGAGAAGTGATAAATTGCCAAAATTCCGGTCCCTACGCGTAGACGCGAAGGTGCCTACCCGCCGGGGCAGTCGGGCGACGGAGATATGAACAACAAGCGCAAAAATCGCCAAGGGCCGCCGAGGTAAATCAACTTTTCTGTTCACCAACTTTCAGCATTGGGTTGACATGTCTTTGTTATTGGGGCCGTCGGCCCTCGTGTTGCGAATTTTAGTAGTGCGTGTTGTCAATATGACAGATTTTTGTAGACGAGCATGGTTAGCACAATGGCAGTGTAAACAAAACGTTATATTGTAGAGAACGGAGCGGCGCTAGGAACGCGACGGACCGTGCGTACGATTTAATCTAGATGTTTGGCCTACTTTTGCGGTGTACGGGCGATTAATATAGCCGCCTGCAATCAGCTGATGCCCAGTTCTCATACCTTATTACACGTTGTACTTTAATCCAAAATCTACAAAACAAAGACTCGAGTATTAAACCAGTTTTTCTTTTCTGTGCAGTGTTAAAATTGTGCCTATATGAAGATTACCAACAAGTAGAAAGTATGTATGTAATCATGCCTCATTATCTTCTGATTTTTAGAATCCATTAGTATTATTTGGCATTAATCCAGTTCTCCTAATTGGGGCTCCTTTTTCAGTTCAGTTTTGAAATATCGCTAGTTGTTGATAAAAAGCTAAATATACATTTTTGTATATGTAAATATGTGATATAACAAGCGTTTGTTGCTCGGTTCTTCTTACATTGTCTTTATGAATCATCACAATATAATGTTTGCCACCTCAGCATTAGACAAAAAATATATATATATTATCTATGTTATGCTGAAACATAAATAATTTGCAATGAACAAACAACACATCCTTTCACCGATTTATAAATGGATCTTCACGTTTATTAATGTTGTATGAGATTGTAAATAGAATTCCTATTAATTTGGCTTTGTACAAACTACTTTTCATTAATTATTTATTTTAATCAAAGTTTTTAAAACTAGCATCTTTGCTTCTCTGTCATAACTATAGGTACACTTTCATTATCTATTCCATTGTGTTTTTATCCAATATTTGATATAACCTCTTTGGACATAGGCTAAATACTAATGAATTTCACTTTGCTCTAGTTTATTTTTAATATGTAAGAGGAAAAACAATACAATTATGTATATCTATAAGTTGGATGATGTGATATCGAAAATTTTGTTCGTTGAAATATAAATTATAATGAATGCATAAAATAAATATGCATATCTTTGAAATCAAACTAGTTTTTTTGCAAATATATAGTATAATATATTGTTCAATTATGGTTTCAACTGAATTGATAAACAAATTTGCATAATATTATCTACAAAATGCAATGTCTATGGTACCTAAAAAGGCAGCAATTATGACCACATATGGACATGACTTTGCAATTTTAATGCAGGATTATATATGTTATATATTTTATCTACTGGACAATATTTTCCAAAAAGCTCCTCTTTCACATTTGAAGAATAGTGCATATGTACTTTCTGTTGTCCTTGATTTTCACATACAACATTAAGTACGACTAACATTCTATCTTTGGGCATGAGTGTTTCTATCTGATTAATAACTCTTTTTAAAACATCTGGATCTGGCGGTGACAATGGGCAATCTTAATGCTTAAATGCAATCTCTGCTAGCTAATCGAGAATATAGCATAGCATAAAATCTTTTATACACATCTTTAGAACTAAGATAATTGCCTCCATTCTAAATGTATCATACAAATACACCTCGTCCATCAAAGCAGTGATTGCTTCACGGTAAATTGAGAAGGCTACTGTAGCGCCTGTATAGTACCTTAGAGCACGAACTATAGTTGTAACTATATTAAAAAATACATAGGAGAAGTTTTTATAACCACTCTCACTATAGATTTGTGTCTTAATTATTGGCACAAAATTAATCGGAGAATATTTTCGGAGCAGATTCTATTCAAATTCAAACATTATATATAACTTTTTATTTATTACAATAGTTTTTATGTACACTTATGAACGTCTAAGGTGTAATGTAAGTTCAGTACATCGGCTTTGAGGGTCCTGTTGGCTAATGTTGATCATTAGAAAAAAGCCAATGGATTTGAAATTAATGCTCTTTTCGACGACACCACAGTGGTTGATGTAGTTTCCTAATTTGGAACTAATTTTTTTTTATATAAGAAGAGTTGCAAAGAAGTACTTTTGTAGTCGCAGCCCATAGACATCTATGTATGACCACAAACATGACTGAAATCATAGGATTTGATAGCAAAGCTCAAACATAGAGACTTTACCCCGAGGACTAAAATGGTTGCTTCGCTTCAAAGTGTAGCCGGCAACCGCACCTCTCCAACCGAAACACAGGTAATGCTTTACGGCGGATTATGAGAGCAACGGTGGTACCTCCCCCGTCGAACTATAGTTGCCCCGCCTTTAATATTCTATTCTGGGTCTGGTGGCTTGTATACCAGTTTTTGTATGTCTTCAAGGTATTGGCTATATAGCGAGGCCTAGTATGGAGCTGTTACTATGTAAAGCAGTTGTTTTACATATGCTCACGTCTAATCATTTGAGGTTAAAAATTCATTATATATAACTGAAAATGACTATTACAATTTTAATCAGGTAGTACATTTAGATCTAAATATAAATGTTTTTCGTATCTTTGTTGGGTAGTTCCGTTAGCCGCATGATAGGACCGGATCCTGTGCATAATTATAGGGTCAAGTTTGCTCATGTCATGTATAAGCAAAAATGTTGCATTGTTTTCAAGATAGCTTTAATGGTTATAATCTTTTTATATATTTCATCATAATCAACTTATTGTTACTGTTTTATTTCTGGGAACGGATCTTCTTTCAAAATTAGAAAGTTTAAGCTATACACCACCATGCTGGCTATTGACAGACTAATAGACACCATACTTAGAAAAGTTTGTGAAAAACTGATCATTTCATGATTTTGTCGTGAAGTTCTCCTTCTCCGTTACCAAAATGTCAATTAATTTCAAATACACTTAATGTTCAAAAACATTCTGAGGAAACCTTCCATGAAGATTCCATTCATCATCACACCAAATGTCGATAATTTTAAATATTTTTATCGGTGAAAAATTCTAAGGAAACCTTCATAGGCTGCTGCAGGCAAATGTCTGAGAGCTCTAGAAAAAGATGATAGAATTGTGTGGAGATTTAACTAATCTGCACTTGACCAGTGTACTGGGCTTTGGGCTAAACTTATTCATTTTTACAGGACATCTATGCCCAGCAATGAGGCAGTTCTTAATTCATTTCATGGCTATTTATAAAACTGCAATGGAACTCGGACTATTCTAAACAAGCAGTATGTGCACTTTTGCTCCATTTGATTGACATTGATTGATTTAACTGTATTTGTGACACCTCTGCAGGTTAAACCCATCTCTTTGACTTTTTTTATGTCGTAGTCGCAGCCCACAGACACCCACATACAAACACAACCGAAATCCTATCTGAGCTTGAATGTAGATATGTTGCTGCCACGCCTGAGTACTAAGATGGTTATCTCACTTCAAAGTGTAGACGGAAACTGCACCTGTCCAACCGAAACACAAGTAAAGCTTTACAGTGGATTATGAGGGTGGCGGTGGTACCTCCCCGGTTGAATTATAGTTCTCCCAACTTTAAATGCTGAACTGCATTCTAAAAGTTCTTGTTAATAATATTTTTCCTTGAATTGCAATACTAAATTTATCTGAACATAGATTACATGTTTTCTAATCTGATAGTGTCCATTCAAATGAGGCTGGAAGTGTCTATGATGTCATTAAATATCGGTTTTACATGAAAATGCCACATTTTTATAGCAATTGGACAATTACGTCTGAATGCAACACAATTTTTATTATAATGACTTAACTTTTGCTTGCAATTTTGTTTACATGATTTCATGTTTTCAACATTTTTTAAAGAGCAAAACATTCTCATGTCTTATGTTCACCCATAACTCTTAAATTTATATATATTTTTTTACATATGAATCAATGGAAATGAACCAAATTAAATGTTAAATGAAGTTTATTGCAATTAATGTATTAAAAACCACTCTTAAATAGATTAAATCATTTCTATGGTTACAGAAATATCGGCAATCAAAGATTGTTAACTGTGAATACCTGTTACTTAATAAAAATGTTCTAAGATTAGCGCTAACAAATGCACACAGAAACTGACAAAGTATCTAAGAACTACTGTGTTACGTTCTAATGTGTTAATAGAGATTCCTTATAATTATATTTTTCATATATATTTAATGTACAGATAGCAGTTAGAATTATAGTATATATATATATATATATATATATATATATATTCCTATGGTTATGAAACATAAACTAAGAAAAAAAGCCACAGATAACGTTGGCAGTATAGCTACTTTGTGATTGTGGAGAGGAAAACCCCAAATAAAATATGTTTGTAAATATGCAAATGAATAGACAAATGATGCAGATTAAAACCAATAGTTGATATGAAATAAATAATGATTACTGTATATAGCATGAGTACCCGTTATGTAACATTTTGAATGGTGGTAGAGCCGTTAGAGCTCGCCCGGGGCAGTACCCCCCTTAAAGCAACATGTTCTTCATGTATTGTGTTTCGGTTGGGGAGGTGTGGTTGCCGGATACACATTGGAGGCGACCATCTTAGTCCTCAAGAGTACTCAAGAGAACGTATCTGCGTCCATCCTTAAATAGAACTGTTCTATTTGAGATTGGATGTGGTTGTCCATAGGCTGCAGTGACCACTTAACACCAGGTGGCCTGCATGCCTGTTTCTTACTCTTTCGCAATAAAAAAAAACTATTTAATTCAAATGAGGAATTTATTAGCAGTCTTCGTCTGTAAATATAATATCATTTACCTTCACTGGACAGATTTTCTCTTAGTTTTCAACAACAGGTAGAGTGATCCTGACGAAGGATTTTGTGCATTATAAGTTCAGTTATTTTTTGTAAATTGGGTGATAAATTAAATAGTTAAAATCAATATAGTAATTCACTCGACGTTCAATATACATACTTGTTGGTTATTGCAACTAGGTGTTGGACTGGATGCATGTATAAAAGAAAAATTATGTATGTAAATATAAACTCTATTCACCTAGTGAAGCTGGTCCGGGTTGCTAGTAAATAATAATTAATATTAATTTTTGATTTTTTTTTCATTTTACTATATGACGGGTACTCAATAAAAAAAACTTATTATATAAAAAACCTTAAGAAATCACTGTGCCTGTTGTTGAAAACAGGAAATCCGCACAGTATTTTTTGAGTTTGACGCAAACAGACAGACAGACGCGACGGGGGACTTTGTTTATTAATATTTAGAGATTATGATCCACTATATGTTGGATTTCATTGTAATTTTCTTGCATCATGCGTTAAGTAATTTACATACTAATGTATGCCATTAGGACTGTTGCATAAACACTTTTCCAAAGGGAATAGGCCTGAACACAGTCTGTTATATTATGATTTTGTTTATAACAATGATACGATAATATAAATGCGAAAGTTTATGTTTGTATGTTCTCTTTACGTCAAAATCGCTGGCTTGATTTTGATGAATTTTAAGTAGAAATACACTGGATCTGGGAGACGGATATACCTTTAAAATTTAACTTTAAGGAGCTAAGAATGAATTTTACTTTACTGAAAATAATAAACCATTTTTTTTCTTCTTTATACTTTCTTAGTTAGATTTTTTCTAAAAGCGTGTTTTTTAGTTTTTTTTTCATATTATTGCATGGTCATCGGTCCTTGATACGTGTGCAAAGTTTCAAATTAATGAGACATCTGGAAATCGGTGAAAATTATTCTCAAAGATTCCGTTACGTACTTTCATACAACCCAAGCTAATAAAAGCGTGTTAAAAATTAACAGGTTGAAATAGGGGATACAGTTTTCTACGGGAAACCATTTTATTTTAGGAATGCAAATATGGTTTTTTATAGTATTATGATGAAACGTTAATGAGCACTAAGAAAGGAATTTTGAAACATCCTAAAGAGTTAAAGAAAGAGCTTGAAAGAAGAAAATTTGCAACATCGCCTTTTGGCGGGCAAAACCGCGGGATATAGCTGGTTGTTTATATATTTACAATTACTTGTGGCGACTTTCCGCTACTCGACAAGAGATGGCGCAACACGATACTGAATCACGCTATCGAAGTTTTCTAAATCTCTGGCATATATACAAAACTCCGAAATGGGACTATCGGAGCACGGCCGCTCCCCAGGCCCATCAACTCGCCTGGAGGGAGATCTCCCTTTGCCAAATACTTTTATAAATTATACGTACAAATAATAATAAATTGAACCAGTGGTTCTCAAAGTGGTCGTTACCCATCACTGGAGATAAAGTATTAACGTTAGTGAGAACAAGAACTGGGAATCCTTTTGTAAATGAGGTTCCTATGTACGTATTTAATACTTTTTTTAGTAAACATATGAATTATTAACTTTTGAAAGTGACAACTAGTTACTGTGTCATTTGTTAACAGTACATGTGAATTTGAATGGATAGTATTTTGTCTTTTCTTAGTACTATATGAGATGCAATATCGGTGATAAATAATCGCTAATCGTGTTAATATGTGAATTTGATGTTTTTTATATAAATATTAGGAAGCCAGGAGGAGATCCCCTGTCTACGCAAAACTAAAAAGTGTCATTTGGTCTATGTGACAGTTTGGGGGTCCTCAGGGAAAAGTTTGGGCAAGTCTGGTATAATAGGGGGCTTATGATTCAGGCTTTATCGATGGGAAGGAAGTTTTAAAGGTTTACAAATTGTCGAAGGTGGTTTTGGTTTCAACACCACTCCACACCTAAATCTGGCGAATCTAGCATTTATCTATCCCTGGCAGTGTAGCACCACTATATACAGTGGAAATAAACTTCCGACTGTTTTAAACAGAATATTTGCATATAAAAGAAATTACGACAGACAGACGACACGGCGATATCCCTAAGGTACAATACAACAATACCACATACTCATACACATATATAGAAAATAGTAATGACGTTAATTATCGTAACAAATGTTTTTACTATTAATTATTTTTAATTGCCGGAATTTTGAACTACTTGCATGAGTCGTGCTCACGGCTAAACTGTTAAATATCGGCAATCAAAAATCTCTAATTATGAGTACCCGTTACATAGTGAAATGTATAAATTCCACGATGTTATTAGTTCAAAATAAAAATATTTTGATTCAAAGTAGATTCTTTACAGAACTCTTTTTGAACGTCGGTAAACTACCACCGACTTGTAAGGAGTTTCGTTTTGGAGAAGAAACGACGAAAAAGAACTCCAAAACATACATCCAGCAACCGCACATTTTCATCCTAAACAAGAGCTGGTTTACGGATAATGAGGGCGATGGTGGTACCTCCCCGGTCGAACTGTTTTAACACACGCCCAAGTCTTTATGTTCCTATTACATATATATACATTTCCCCGCTTTCATCGTCTTTTTTGTAATTAAATTGACGCAAACGATATCGCTGTTACAGCTAGCAGCCATTACGTGTTAGATCCAAATGATAGTCAGCCATTATATAGCATTAAAACGTTTGTCTCGATGTCTGTACGTCATTCGCTCGGTTAATCGTCTTTATTGTGGCATAGACATAAAAAATCCTCTAAATTTGACGACGGGAATTAGATTCGACCGTTTTGCGTGATTGTCTCTGGTTGATGAGATGAAATGTTTAGTTCAATTACTAAACTAACTTTTGTCCGCGTTTTTGCTCGAAAAGAAGTCTATTACAATAGATTGTAATAAATCTTGAACCTCCATTTTTTATCCTGTATGTTTCCAATAAGGCAGATAATTAAAAAATCAATACTTTAATACATTTTCCAGACAGTACATAGAAAACTAGTCGCGACTTCATTGGAAAACACCTTCCAATAAATTAGGCAGATCTATCTTTATCCTATGTGTATATTTAAAGCAAATCTATAAAAAGAATCAAAAATCAATACTTCAATAGATTTTCCAGACAGAAAATAGAAAACTGGACACTACTTCAGTGGAAAACACATTCCGGTTAATTGAGCAGATCTATATTTACCCTATAATGTATATATGACGCAAATGTATAGAAGGAATGAAAAATTAATAGTTGAAAATCAATAGTTCACATTGACAGAAAATAGAAAAGTAGACACGAACTCACTAGAAAACAGATTCCAGTAAATTAAGCAGATTTATTTTTAACCTACGGATATATTTTAAGCGAGTTTTTAAAAGGAATTAAAAATCAATAGTTCTCAATGACAGAAAATAGAAAGGTAGACGTGAATTCACTAATCAAATTAAATCAAAATATTTTTATTCAACAGATTCTTTACAGATCTCTTTTTGAACGTCAATAAACTACCACCGACTCGTAAGGTGTTTCGTTTTGGAGAAGAGTCAGCGAAAGAAACTTGACTAGAAAACAGATTCCAGTTAATTAAGTAGATTTATTTTTATCGGTGTTATATTATATTAATTGATATTGTGTATGTGAAGCATATCTATAAAAAGAATCAAAATCAATGCTTCAATAGATTTTCCAGACAGAAAATAGAAAACTAGACTTGACTGGAAAACTAACAGGGTATTGAACTGACAATTTCGGCGGAGACGGAATAGATATATGTATATATTTTACTATATACCGGGTACTCAAGATTTTTCATTTTGATTATTTTTATTTTTTCGTTTGCCGATATTTGGAATCAGTTGCATCGCTCGTGGTCACGGCGAAACTGTATAAATGATATATTTGTTTATGTATATTTTTGTACGTGACTAGCTGTTTTTCGCGGCATTTCTCGTGTAACCAACGATAGTACAATGCATTCCGATAAACCATGCAGCTATATTTTACCCTATATATAAATTTAAAGCAGATCTATAAAAAGAATAAAAAAAAATCATTCGAAGTTTTGTACGATTTTAAGTTCAGTGCGTAATTTTACAAGAAATATTGCCGCGGCTCCTCTGGAATAGCAAACGTATCTACGTTCGAGCTCAGATAGGATTTCGGTCGTGCTTGTGGTTGTGGTTGGATGTCTATGGGCTGCGACTGCTTAACATCAGGTGGTTTGCATGCCTGTTTGCTGTACTTCTCTCATAAAAAATACCCAATGAGTTGGACAGCATGGTCGAAGCTAGTCCCAATGTGTGTGGACACAAAAAGTTACCGAAAGATTGGCTAGAAGCCAAACCGATTGTCGGATTGTTTAACCGTCCGTAGGTAACTCAATTTGTTTTAACACTTCCCCTGCGACGTACAAGACTGCTGTGTATTGCACGACGTAACGCGCTTGCGGCTACACACCTAACGTTACGTACACGACAGGTGTGTCGGAGTCATTGCAAATCTATATGGATTTCGGGCGAACACAAGTGCTGTTTTTACGTAGGCGCTACAACACTGAAGGCGGTCGTTACATCTGTGTATTTGTAGATGCTGCATGGATGCTAAAAAATACGATATTTCAGTATATTACAGGCGCATTTTCAGTCTACAGTTTTAAATCTTTAAGTCAATAGTAAATTTGACATTTAATAATTATTTAATACTAGAATTAATTGTGTAATCAAATTTAATTAACATGACATTTATACAAATTTCACGAGTTTTGGTTATGTACAGAGCACAATCGTAAATGTATAATATATGTATAATGTATATATATGTATACCTGTACTTACGCAATAAATGACTGATTGCTGATTACTGAAGAGTATACAGCTCCAGTTTGCCGCCTCCCGCAACGCTGACTCGATGTAACATATGAACCCCGCAGTCAAAGTGTTAACCGTTCGTAGGTAACTTTATTTGTTTCAACTAATGCTACGGATTCATAACATTCAGATCGCTATATGCTCCCAGAAGCACGGCGATTAATTAATGGCTTTAAAATTCAAAAACTGTTTCGTTACTAGCTTTCGACCGCGGCTTTACGTGACCACAAAACGATATTACAATACATTTTAATTAAAAGCAGCTAAATATTTAAACCATTTTAAAAATATACGTGAAGCGTTTATAAAAAAAAACATATACAGATTTGATTTATTCGATCGGGGAAATACCACCGTCACCCTTAATCCGCCGTGAAGTTATTATTGTTTCGGTTGAAGAAGTGTCGTTCCCAGCTGTAATTAAAAACGAGAAGTCCTTAGTCCTCAGGAGTAGCAAAGTAGAAGACGAGCTTAGTTAAAAATTCTGTCCTGTTTAAGGTTGGATGTCCATTCTGCAGTGACTAATCATCATCAGGGGGCCTGCATATTATTTCGCTACTCTTATTTTAGACAAAAAAGACATCGTGTTTCTTATTAATAAGAAATTAAATGAAACAAATTTGATATAAAACAATTCAGTTGTTTTTGCGTGATGCACGAATGGCAGACCTCTTTTTTTCATTTCATCTTATGTACTTAATATACTATATTATATATAGTTCACATGGGGGAAGTATATAAAACGTCACGTTGAAAATCTGTGAATTTCTCGGCTTTTCTCTACTATAATATCTACTATAATGCGTGTGTTATAGATATAAGGTAGTAGAGCCGTTAGAGCTCGCCCGGGGCGGCACTACCGCCTCCCTGATAACCCGCCGTAAAGCAACATTT
>DWON01009238.1:0-11543 GCA_018251015.1 Phocides pigmalion okeechobee | reverse complement strand
TTTATTTTTAATTTTATGTTTATTGTTCTACTTTAAATACTTACAAGGGATTAACCTTTTTTTTCTTTCTCCGCCTCTTCTCTAAAACGCCTTACGATTCGTTAGTAGTATTTTATAGTTGAAAAAGACTTCCGTAAAGACTTTGAATAAAAATATTTTGATTTTGAGCTCGAACATAAATGTGGTAGAGCTAAAATCCGTAGAGCATAAACTTTAGATTAGAGTCCTTTCCGATATGAAGTAGATTAAAGTCCTTGGGCGGTCGTGATCGTTGAAAATCACAAACAAACTAAGGACCATAATACTCAACAGAATGACAGTAACGAGCTTATGATGTATTTGCAGTTTGACCGGAGAGGTACCACCGCCGCCCTCATAGTCCGACATAAGGCAGTTATTACGTTTCGATCGGAGAGGTCCGATAATCGGCTACATTTACAAGCATGATGAAAATCTCAGTAATTAGTAGCAACACGTCTATGCACGACGTCAGGTACGGCTTTAGTCCTCCTTGTTTGCTACTCTTGTAACAAGTAAAAAATTCTTCTTGGGTAATTGAAGTATATTCTGTAAACGTAATACATAAAATAAGGAAACAAATCTTCAACGTCAATACGTTTGTTCACCGATGTTAAATAATTTACTTAAGTTCATAACACACGTACATGCATTAATTGGAAATAAAACCGATCTGCAAACTTTTCCCATTTTCGCTCTCTTTGCGTTCCCCCACAATGTGGGTAATTAATTAAAATTTCGAAATGAAATATTATATGTACGCCGCGGTTTCGCACTTTTAATTGACCTCATTCCGCTACCGATGCAACGTATAGCCGCCGTGGTTTGAAGTGACGGATCCAAGTTGCGGTCCGGTGCGAGTTCATTTGGCACCTCTCAGCCGCCCGTTTACAAATTCATTTGAGCTGAATGAAACGCGTTGTTTCTGTTCCGTCCAATTGTAATTTTAATTGACAACCGCCAGTTACTTTTTTGTTATTTTTAGGTTTAAAAGGACTTTTTTTACGGATATATAACAAAGAAAGTGTAATAATAAATTGTAACTAATCTGTATCTGTACATGACACATGACAGAATAAATATTATTAACGCAATAGGTCCCGAAACAATAACTATTAGAATTCTTGTTTGTTTGTCGAATTGTCTGTTTTTCCTGTATATTGGTGCGCGCTAATCTCAGAAAAGGCTTAAACTATTTTTGTTCGTTTCATTTCTGTCAATAAATACGTTATGTCAATTTGAAAATTAAAAGTGTGAGTGTCTAGTTATAAATAAAATTATTACTTAAAATTATAACGAGGATTATAACCGATGTGGCTAAATATATTGTTTTGAAATCTGCGCTCTAAAAGCGATCATAGCTTTTCAAATTATTGTAAACTCGCTGAGTTGAAGTGGAGATCTTTAGATTACGAAATAAACGATATTTTATAGAAATATGAACGCTGACTCTAAAACTGTTTATTAAAGCAACTTTCTATTTAAAATATTGTTTTTCTTTGTAATAATTTAAAAATCTTTCGTCAGGACTGTCGTGTTTTTCCGAATTCCGTACTTAACCTTATCTCTAAATGTTATAAAACAAAGTCCTCTGTCGCGTCTGCTTGTCTGTCTGTTCGCGATAAACTCAAAAAGTACAGGACGGATTTTCTCGCAATTTTCAACAACAGGTAGAGTAATTCCTGAATAATGTTTCGGTGCTTAATAAATTAAGTTTTCTTTGTAAATGGGGCAAGAAATCAAATAATTAAATTAAATATAATAATTCAGTCGTCGTTCGAAAAAGATGTTTCTAATTATTAGTTCTTGCAACTGGGTAATGACTGGATGCATGTATGAAAGAAAAATAATGTAATTAAATAAAAACCCTATTGTACGGGCGAAGCTGGGCCTGATCGCTAGTGTAAAAATAATTATCAAAATGTATATATTGTGTTTATTTATATGTAAAATGTTTTACAAATAAAATACATATGTCACTATTCTACATATGTTACGTGCTATCATAAGGTGGTAAATGATGTATTCGCAGTCAATTCGTAAATTGATACCGCCTACGCAAATGATCCCGCGCTGGGAGCATAATGGCCGTATTGCGTTATTTATAATACCCTCTTTGGTCTGTATTTATTGTATACTTGAAATTTATAATTTTAATTAATTATAAAAATGTACTTTTGTTATATAACAAAATATAAAATATATGTATATGTATGCATTTTTAAACGTTTAAGTATGAAGTAAGCAATCCCACTGTTTTAAATATACAAAAAATATTCTCGTATAAAAAGATTGGCTTAAAAACATAAGAAAAATATCCACAACTTTTTTATGGCAACCAAAAAGCGCCGATTGTCCAATTCGTGTATTACTTGATACTTGATACAAGAAATACGTTATTACAGTGCGATTATTTAAGAGAATGTATTCCTTATTTTAAATCACATATAATTGTAATTGACAAAAATGTGCTTCATAATTTAATGTTACGTTAAAAAGATGTTCGGTGTGTTTCTGAATACTTTATTGAAAAAGCAGAAAAATATCAATAAACCAAAAAATATCTTGTCCTTCAAAAATCTTTTCATTCTTACTTTGGATTAAATCTTTTGTAAAATACTTTCCAAGTGTAATATATTTAACTAGTAAATCTTCAAAAGTACAGATTGGAATAGTTAGTTATATTGTTGCTATACCTACCTAAAATATAAAACATAAAAATAAACTTTATACGTAAAACATTATGTCAAAATAAAAAATAAATCACGAGTATATACATATACAATCATGCGCTAATTGAAAAGTCATATACTATTCAAAATGAAAAATATTTAGTCAAGTAAAAATGAAGAATATAAAATATATTTTTATTAAATATTTTTACAAATAACAATAATAAAAACAAATATTAATCTTTATTTATTATTTCACCCGTTTTATATTTTTAATGCAGTTCAAAAATACCTTTCCATTTCGCAAGTATTCCAAAAACGTCCAATACACTAAACATACAATCCTTTCCCAGTCCACCTGACACCGTCCGGCAAAGTTCGCAAACTTTTCGCGGGCGTTTCGCGGAGCGTCGCGCACGCGTGCGTCACCATCGACGACCGGCGGAAAACTGAGCTTTCCACACCGAGAGTACCCACGCACAGTCAAAGGGATCTAGTTCGTTACATAGTAAGATCGAAATTTGATCGCAGTTAGGACGCGCGCTAAGACAGCTTGGCTATTTAGCTGGCGCATGGCGCATGCGTTCGGTCGTTCAACCCATGCAGTGGATGCTGCATCGCTGCTCATTACCTTGCTTTTTGGACACTTTCGTATGCCGTGACGTCACGACACAGACGCTGCGCCTTTTCTACGTAAATTTACGATCAAGTTGTCTTTTTAATACTTAATTAAGTTTTGAACTAAATAGTCTTATAAGTAGTATTGTATAGTATATAAATTTGAATTTGCCATAGACAACTGTAACAAGTCAGAGTCATTGTTTATTTTTCACATTAATTTACTGCTCTACCTGCCCAGTTACGTAGGTTTTCAGGGTTCACGTCACTGGCATACACCTTTATTTCTTAGAAGTTTTGTGCCTAATAGATTCTAATTAGCACTGAGACGTGGCTGAGCTTACCATAAATTCGTAAAAGTGTGTCAATTTGAAGTTATCATCACAACTGTCCTCATAATCCGCCGGAGTCCATGCGGTCCGTGCAGGCTGCAGAGACCATTTAACATCAGGTTGCCTGCATGCTACTTTTCTTTGCTTGCTTAGTACATTGCTACTTCTCCAAAACATAAAGACGAAGATCTATAAATAACTTTCATAAAATGTAAGCATAATTATTACTCCACGATTCCCTGTGTCACTGCCGTAACTAAAATCTTAGATAATTATTCTCAAAGTTCAAGATCAAAAGCCTCTTAATTAACACAAGTCAACCTTTTGTTGTAGCGCTGAAGCCATTGATATTATGGGTTTTGAATTAATTTTCTCACATTATATACAACTAGATGTTGCTATGTGTTCTGTGCATAATTATGTTATGTCGTCTGCTCTAAAAACGGTGGTGTACTCGCCAGGCACACTTTGAACCAAGGCGACTGATAGTCTTCAAGAGCTACAATGCATCTACGTACTATCGTAAATTATACTTCAATCTTCTTAGAAGTCAGATGTAGATTTTTTGTTGATGCTACATGACACAAGCATACTTTTCAACATTCGAAAGAATTCACGAGTTCTTAAATACGAGGAATTCAACCTACAACCATCTTTTAAAACAATTATCACACACAACAGTCTTGTCAATTCAAAGTTAAGCGGTATTTATTTAATGTTGATTCGTACAGAACTCTTTTTGAACTTCAAGGAAATCAGCCACGGTATCGGTAAATGCCTTAGTATGGAGAAGAATTGACGAAAGATTTTTTATAAAGCTTATCCGCATTTTAAAATAAAGTCAAATTAAACATTACTTGCCTTTTCTTATATTGCATTACTTTTTTCAAATAATGTGTTGTCATTTAAACGAAGGAATAATTTTACATTCCTAGCTATTACAAGAAATAGGATACCGCTTTTGAAATTTTTATATAGCATCATCACTAAAATTATGTTCCTAAACATTAAATGGTCGTAGTAATAAAACAATTCAACTAACCTACCAAAAAGGGTAAGAATGGGATATTTTAATAGGTGTTCGATGAGTAGCTAGTTCAGTGAGGTACTGCTGTCACCTCCATAATCCACCGTAAAGATTTTGTTGTATTTCTATTAAAGACGTTTAGTTGCCGGCTACATTTAGAAATGAGACGTGATCGTCTGAGATGTTTTTCAGTCTTTATATAAAAACTGTTTGAGATTAGATGTTGACGTTTACGAACTGTAGCGATCCCTTTACATCAAATGCACCTGCATTTATTACTCTTCCAATATATAAATAAATAACTGTCAAACGTAAATTTTAAATATATTTCACCCAAAATTCAATGTGTCTCCGATTATAATTTAAGCTATAAAATACAGAATCTGTTTCAGCGAACAGACCCTCGCAATGGCGAAATTCTCAATATTAGCAACATGAAATACTATCCCGCAATCGACAGTTACCCGATGATAATAGGCACCGCTATAGCAGCTGTTTCGGCTGCCGCTATATTAGTCATATTGTCTGTGTGAATATTACCTATCTCATAAATACGCAATACGTGGCAGATACTGCAAGGAGTTATAAATGTGGCAGAAGTCTACGTGGTGCAACTGGGATTGCATCGTCGCCAGAACCATTTCTACCATATTAAGGTATCTACATGTTATGAAATAGCTACGGTGTTCTGGTTGGAAGGGGGTGTCAATGTATTATTTTTTTTTATTAGAAGAGCCGTGATAGCAGGCGAATTGAAGTTAAACGTTCGATGCGACCCAGTAACATCGACAAACTGAAACAGATGTTGTGTGCGATCGTCTGTAGATACCGATGTAACAACTCTACGACAATACAAATATTGCTTCACGACCGATGGTGAGGGCGGCGATAGTTACTCCTCAGTAATTTTTTATTATCTACTAATATATCATGGAGGATTTCACCTTACTTTTCTAAGGGCTTGTAGTCGATGTTAGTTGAGGATCTTAATACATTGGAGTTCTGTAAGATATGTCGTTGCGGACGATTGAGCACTCGTAGAAAAGGCTCTCGCTCTTTTGCTACTTCTATCATATATTAATTTACATAATATAGATAGATAGATAGCGGGTCCAGAAATATTGAGTTAAACAACACTAAGAGGTGCTGAAATTTGGATCCTATATTTTTATGTTACATTATCAAATAAATAGAAAAAATATAATGATAGAGCAGAGTATATATATACGTATTTGTGAATGCACAGTGTATTGAAAACAGTGAGTATTATTTCCCATTCCATATTTAAGCAACATTAAGAAGGGTCTCGTTGTGTCGTTGGATAAATCCGTCCGTGAATATCGGAGTCCCTCAACATTACAGATTTGACGCTAATTGCGAGCGATTTCGACGAGCGCCGCTAAAATGCCCCGCATCCCACAATACGTACGTACGTGAGCTAAATACGAACGAGTCTTTCCTCTCGTTGCAATATCTGTACCGAATTCTCTATTTATTCTTTTGTGATCCTTACAATATATTTTAAAATACAAATAAGAATTCTCCTCACAATTCTTTGTAGAGACACTTTAATTTAGTTTGTATTTGTACCGTGTGCGGTTTGACGTAGTTATTAGATTCTATCATTTAATACTTGCGAGATAAAGAGTTCTAGATACGGAAAAAGTATTTTTAATATGATTAAACCTATTATATTTATTACATTAAAATAGCTTCTCATAATATTTATTCCTCTTCAATGTTATTTATAAAATAAGAAATGGTTGTGTTTAATTTAAATATAACAAATTATATACTAACATTTTATAAATAATCATAAATACTAATAGTTCCAATATTATTATGATGTATAAAAATAATAAAATATTCCGCGTCAACTAACCATCCAAAACATTGTACACAGATTAATATCCACTATGGCATAGGCCTCAGTAAACATTAATCGTAAACTGCAACATTGTATACACTATTTAGTCGTTTGTTAGTCAAAGTCGTAGAGCACAATAGTTTTTTGCATCTACCTGCATCGTCTTAATTTGACCTGCATTGTCATAACAGTAATTAACATGATGTTATCTCGAGTATTTACATTGATTCCTGCGTTTTCTCTGTAAGTGATTTTTGTAAATCTTTTGAGAAATAAATGACTTTAAACGTAATATTTCTTTTCAATGAGCTATTTACATTTTAAGTACGTTGTTTCTTTTTAAAGGTGTGTAGCGGCATCTTATCGCTGTGGGGAGTGTTGCAGGTCTGCGAGTGACTGGTATTCACAAATTAGACTGATTCGGTTTATTAATGTAGCGGCCCGCTCCCTCCGTACTAGCGCTGTATCTGCAATCGATCGTTTGTTTACGTACTTTGTTGCCGAAACGTCTGGAAATTTTGTATGAGATCCATGTCATTTAACGTGACATGGCATGACGTGACGTGACGATACGTGACATGGCGTGAGGTGACGTGACGTGATATGATATTTAGATCTCTGGTACCCTTGAACATACTGCAATAGCAGTATTATGAAATATCACGGACCGTACCGGTTGTAAATATAATTCAATTCGCTTAAAAACACCTGAAGCTCCATTGAACATCCCCTATCCATCCAGTTTTAACATTCATCAGTCTTCTGAGATCCGCTGCTTCATAGACCTCTCCTAATAAGTGCCACTCCAACCGATCCCGTGACCGAATTTAAGCAATAGTCACAAATTCACTCAATTCACAAAAAATCAGAAAGTGTGAAAACGCCACCAACACGCAAATACACGTCCGACCAATCATACTTGAACCCCATAGTGTTTAGTAGCATCGTGACAATTTCCTACTTGTCGTACCGTCCCGTTATGATTCGATGACGCATAACGGCATAACGAGGTGTTCGCCGCAAACATTGCAGTGACGCCGCGATGATACGTGAACGTGACACGCCGGCTAATGCCTTGTAACGAAATTTGCATCGATTATAAAATCAAGCCCGCCTCTATCTAAAGGTGTGAGAATTATAGTTCAACCGGGGAGGTACCACCGCCGCCCTCGTAATCCGCCGTAAAGCACTATTTATGTTTCGGTTAAAGAGGTATGGTCGCCGGCTACACTTTGAAACGAGGCGACAATCTTAGTCATAAGAGGTAGCAATGCATCTACGTTCGAGCTCAAATGGGATTTCGGTCGTATTTGTGGTTGTACATGGATGACTATGAACTCCGACTGCTCAAAATCAGGAGATTTGCATGCTCGTTGGCTACTCTTCTCGCATAAAAAACTTATTTTTTTAGCTAACATTTAAAAATATATATATTTAAATCGATGATTCAGTAACCAGTAATCGTATGATACACATTTTTGCTATGTAACGGGTACTCACGATTAACTTTTAATTGCCGATATTTCGAACCAGTTGGATGGCTCATGGTCAGGGTTAAACTGAGCTGAGTTTAGCCGTGACCAGGAGCCATGCAATTTCCCGGCTATATTTCGAAACAAGATTATCGTGTTAGTTCTCAGGAGAAACAACGCATCTATATCCGACTTTAGATAGGACAATAGCATTGGTTGAAGTTTAATGTTTTTTATATGAGAAGAATAGCAAACAAACATGCAAACCACTCGATGGTAAGTAGCCGCAGAGCATAGATATCCATATACAGTCACAGACATGACTGAAATCCGAAGCGCTCTACTCCTGAGGACTAAGATATTAAAATGTCCAGAAACTGCAGCAATTATCTAAAATCAGGTGGCCTGCAGGATCGCTTAAAACTCTAACTTAACCAAACTTAGTCCTATAAAATTACATTAACGAATGTTGTCTCCACAACCGCGCTATGATTATTGATAATTTTCGAATAAAAGCATAATTTCGTCCGTCATGTCACAAGCAGAGTGGCGCAGTGGAAGCGTGCTGGGCCCATAACCCAGAGGTCCGTGGATCGAAACCACGCTCTGCTATTTATAATTACACATTTTATATTTTTATTATGCGATAATTTCTTATTTAGCACAAAATTACAACAGCTAAGTACTACAAGTTATATATTATATGTTATATGTGTCATTATTATTTTTGTTCCTTTTCAATAAAACTTTATTTATTAACTTGCTTCCTACTCCGGATGACATTGAAATATTATCTAGAACAATAATTATTTCAAGTTTACAAAAATTCTTATAATATCCTCTTATTTTAAAAACAAAAGCAAAATGTTAATTTTTGTATTTCTACTATAAAATTTATGAAATCTCGTACAAATATTCTCACTTTCTGCTTAATATGCTTAGAAGAAGAATTTTCAAAATTATTTCTATGAATTCCTCTACATTACCTACGAAACCTACTTCTGTGCAAAATTCCAAGTCCTTACTCACCTGTTTAAAGCAGGACATTGTCGCAGTCCGTTTTGAAAATTTTATTAAAAAGATATATGGTAAGCAGGTGAAGTATAGTATTTTAAATTCAAAAAATATGTACTTAAGCTAATGACAGCACGTTAGATGAAAAGGTGACTAGAATTTATTCAAGCGCACCAAATACCTGGTTAGTGAAAAAAATGCCACGAAAATTGCCCTGCATTTACGCCAATTTCATTCTTAGGCTTCAATTAATAAGGCACAAGATAGCTCGAAGCCTTGGGATAGTTTAAACAGCCTAGGCCGAGCCCTGTACACGCATTAGGTATTTGCCCCGTAGATAAGCAAGCTTCATTGCACCTCCATTCAGAGCCAAATATAATATTCGGACGCTCTGGAAGCCTCTCTATTCAAATTCACACGGATGATACGATGATGTAGTAAGATGCTTTAATGTTGAACCATAAAGAGATGGTTTATGAATTTGTTAGGTTAGGTGTATAAATAAACTTAAGTTTTATCTACGGGGTGTCAGTTTTTTCTAAGAAATTGTCGGTATTTTTGAGGTAAATAGTGCTTATTTTCCTTCCTATGAATTCGTCTAGTCTATTTACCAATATGACGCGTACTGATATGGTAGTACTTTAGTTCGGTCGGGGAAGTATCACTGGTATCCTCATAATAGATCGTGAAGGTATTTTGTGTCATTAGGTTGAAAACATGTGTTTTCCGGCCTTTATTAAAAGCGAGGCGACCATCTTAGTTATCAGGATTAACACTTTACGTCCGGGGGTCACGTTGCACATGCTACTGTTCAGAAAAATCTTACATAATTACACCCCACATAATAATCCGAAATATACCAATCGAATCGAGTCATGAACCACGTTCTTCACTTTGTTAAATTGAACCAGAAGTGCTGCCCAGAAACACTATAACATAGCACATTAACGCATAGCCGAAATCGCTGAACCCAGGAAACTTAAATTTTGCACACAGGTCCTTTCAATACAATAAGTAAGTGCTTAAAAAGAAATTTTGGAAATCTCACCCCTAAAAGAGATTGTATGATATTTCGTAAGATAGACTTCTGTGCGAGTAAAACCGCGTGCAAAATCTAGTAATGTTATATATCTCCTACGTTCATTTTTCTGTTTACAAATAGACTCATTGCTGGAAGTCGGTGCAGCGCCTCTAATGTCTTTATCTAGGTCGTCCTCATTTTACAACTGAAAACCTTTTCATGCCGCTCATTACAGTACGCGAAGCGGAGGTACGAGGGTCGTTCTTCATTGTGAGGAGGACCATTACACCGCGCTGTCAACCGCCTGTTTGATAATACGTCTCTCTCCAATATAATAGAACAAAAATATGCAAAAAGCGAAATAAAGTAAACTTCGTAAACCCTACCGTGACAGGGAAATTCATCGCTAGTAGAGACAATGAATTTCATATCCTAACACGTCGTACGTAGGCACGAAATTCATTGCTGTTCACGAGCCAAATGTTTCACACGCCTGCTCAAAACAAAAAACGCCAGTACGCAAACCGTTTTACGTTTTAATTTCGTTTTCGTAAGGTTCTTTTTGGCTTGCCACGGAATGCTAGGGTTGTCCGAATGCAGTTCTTGCTCCATTCACTTCTGTTTGTTTCAATGGCGGATAAATATTATTCCAGACTAGTTTCGGGCAGTTGATTCCAGTTTCAAACGGCGAATTTTGATTAAAAGCTCGTAACTACCGCCGCTCGAATCATTTGTTTATTTGTGAAAAGTGTTATCTTTTCGCTACAAACTGTTTCAGAATTGAGATATGAAATGGTGCATTTAAATTTGAAAGTATTTAACTTCCCTATTGCACAAGTACTAAAATTTTTATCTCAATTAAATATTATTTTATATTAAAATATACGAATGTAATTTGTATGCATTATATTTATATGAAAAACATTAAATATTGATATTTTAAAATTGAGATACCAAAGGCTTGTATTTTTGTAGAGAATTCACCGTATTTTGGAAATTTTCGTAACAATTTTGTGTATGAGGAATATCTTTACATATTAGTTTTATTAGAACTAACCAAATTTAATTAAATCATGTTGAAATACTTTTATTATAATGCATTTGTATTTTTACAACTAGAAAAGCATGGTGGACGAGCCACATATTTATAATTGACAAGATTAATAAGGAAACTACGAAATATTATTTTATTTTTTTCATAGAGGTAATAGGCAGTCCACCTGAAAGGCGAAATACTGATTTTACATTATACCCTTGACATTCATTACGTGTATGTAAATACCTCACAATAAAATAAGATATTTTAATTTTAATTAAATTATCTAATTAATAATGTAAATGAAATAGGACATGCAAAATTTTATTTTCTGGCCAAAGTTGATAACTTTAGCGTAAATTTAAAGTTACTCCTCATATAATTTATATTACGTTCTAAAGCATGCAATCCTATTTATGTCCCGTAACCGGACAAATATTTCTTTTCGTAATTGGAGCAGGGCTGG
>DWON01009237.1:0-11544 GCA_018251015.1 Phocides pigmalion okeechobee | reverse complement strand
GGATTAGTTTCTAAATATTCAATAAAGTCCTATAAATACACTTGTGACAAGTTTTTATTGGTGTAAGTAGGTGTAAGTAACAATGCTAATATTAAATCTCGCAGTATATTAATCAATCAAGTGCAAATCGGAATTTCACATTGAGGATTTCATAGCATCATACAATATAACTATAGTCTTTGAGTCTGGACCTTCTGTCCCCCTGAAAAAAGATAATATCATATAATTTGTGTCCGTCGTGGCGTTTAGAATTTTGCGTTTTTTACATACAAGAGGAACAAGTTATAAGCAGTATCTACGCACATATATCTATTATATTTAAATTTGTGACTAACAAACCTTACAGGTATATTAATATAATCTTGATCAAGACAGCCAAACAATTTTTTGCCACAAACACTTGACATTAGCTTATATGAATGACTAATATTTTTTCTATACAAATATGCATAGAAAACTTTAATCTACCCAAATTATGATTGTCAAACCATATTACGTCAGTTTTATTTCCGCGGGGCAATTTGCGCCCACGCATTGCCAAATAGGGGTACAGCTGGTAAACAAGATATAAAACTAATGCCGTTGCGACATAAATGCCGATTGTGCGAAATTCTGCAGTAAACAGATTTGACTAAACGGGCGCCTTTATTTATTTATTTTAGATCATCAACATTCGACAAAATTGAAATCGTAACAGTACAAATTGTTGTTATTTGTATGCCAGGAAAATTTATATGACGACAACATGCAAAACACTAAATAAAAATGACCAAAATACAAATTTAGTTACAATTAAATTGATTACATCACGTACGAGGATTAAATTTCTTTACCCTAGAAACTATGTGGGGGCTTTCGACCTTAGGGGCGTGCTAACAAAAACAGATTTTCTTTACGGTCATTTGATTGTACGATGAGCCGCACATGGTATCTATTCTTTACATAATTATATATATACAAAGGTAAACTAGTTCTTACGAAAATTATAAAAGTTTCCAGTGCATTACGTAAAACAAAAAAGTTATTTAAAGTTTTTGTGTGTCCTCAAAAATAAGCAGTTTGAAACTTCGCCTTGGCTTAAAGCTCACTATATATTGTTACGTAATTTATGTTCGCGAAATCGAGGATGCGTTTCCAGCTTAAAATTCCACGTTAAATATTTCCACAGTATATTCGCAGCAATTTCGCCCGAAGATTACTACAAATTTATTTTAAATTCAATAAATACTTACATGAATTTTAAAACTTTTTGACCCTTTTACGTATTTCAGTGTACTAAAGAAATTCTTCGAATTTTAAAGGCTTGCATTCATAATTCCTTGCCAACGCAATTATCTTTATGAAGGGCCGGGAACAAAGGCCTAGATTATCTCTGTATTCTTGTAAGAGACGAAATTAAATAGTTAAAGGGGACAGGAATGCTTGAAGTCCCGAAGGAATGCCTGCATGAGTGGCGCGCAGTTACGTTAAAGACAATGTTGATGGTACTCAATGAATCAAAATGTTTGAGTATTGAGTATTAAAAATTGAGATTCTTGAACTTGTAATCATGAATTTTAATGATAATAAATGAAAATCTTAAAACTAATTATAATAAAAGCATAAATAATATTAAACAATTTAAAGAGGGTTCGTGTCCAAGGTAAGGTTATAAAAATATAAAAAAATATATGTGGTGTGGCTTTCCTCTACTCGACAAGAGATGTCGCCACACGGTCCTGAATCACGCTATCGAAGTTTTCTAAATACCTTGCATATATACAAAACTCCGAAATGATACTATCGGAGCACTGCCGCTCCCCAGGCATGAGAACCCGCCTGGAGGGAGATTTGTATTGCTAAAATTATAAAAAGAATCGGGTAAAATACTGATAAATTTCTTCTAAAATTCTTGAGGTATAATACATATATTTTTTTGTGTTTTGTGTTACCAAATACTGATTTCATTTTTATTTTGGCTTTAAGTTAAATAAATATTAATTATGATTAAAAGCAGTCATTGTTGGCTGCGGTTTTTTTGTAACACCAGAGGAGTCGCTATTGCCAGCTTTAAAAGAGAGCTCTCGTTGAACCATTTTTGAATAACCCCATATGGAAGATGTCATAATGTTAGGAAGGAAGCTTTAAGCTCCAAGAGGAAGCTCATTTCACAGCTTGTATCTACTTGGAAGAAATGAACGCGCAGTGCAAATTGTGGAGGACAGCCACAAAACCAGTTCATGCGGAGGAACCTTAATTTTAGTCGAGTGGTACGGTGGAAAAAGGATGACGTGTTTGAACGGTGAGAGAAAATCACCGTTCAACAAGTGATAATTAATTTCTAAACCACACGTAACTTCGAAAAGCAGAGACGGAGACGAACCCTGAGCTTCAAAACGGAGAAGCTTAAGACAGCTGTCTTAAGTATAAGGATATATCAGGTGGCGTAAATAATAGACATGATCTAACAATCAATAAATTAAAGTTATGCCTTTCACATGCTCTTTGGCTAATGTAATTTGTAGGTACCACTTTATGAGGCAACCAACACATAACGTAGGAAGTAAGCGTAGAGGATTACGCATATTATACAATGATACGAGGATTATGAAATTAACAGATATCGCCGTTTGAACTGATATATTTTGTTTCGTAGTGTAATTTGAGAACAATTAGCAGGTTTACTTGATACAGACAGCATCGTTACCTGATATAGTAAATATAGTAATTTAGTAGGTGGATAGGTAGGTAGTATTAATTACGTTTCAATTAATTGTAATAGAATAATTTCATCATTAGTCAATCATTATACTAGGTTCATTTTATCGTATACTGATTACAAATTTGTGAAAATAATTGTATATTATATATGTAGTAATGTTGACCGGCTATTTTCAATAGATAAAAAAATTGTCTCCAGCCCAGTTTTTTTATGTTTATAACCGCATTACTAAAGTTCGTAAATTTTACCTGAAATGGTATACTTAATTTTGTTATCAAAAAAAAAAACGCCATAAGGCTTTATTGAAATATTCTTTTTTTAATAGTCTATGGAATATATATCAAGGCGAACAAGCGTATTTTAAACATTAAACTTACAAAATTTGACCAGTATCCATCGGCTAGTATTATAAATGATACGTATAAATCTGTTTCTCCGGAGCACGCTATGGATGCACCATTATTTAACGGAATCATCTAACTGAATTGCGATTCGTTTCATTGCTCGAGGATATTACGCAAAACCCGTTCAGAAATCATGCAAAAACTCAATAAGTTAATCAAATAACACTTGTTACGCTGAGTTATGTGAGTATTTAAATCTAGTTCCTTCAATAAATTATGAAGTTAGTCGGTTAATTATACCCTCTGGCGGATACGTGTAAATGTAGTACAAACGTGTTGAGACTACGTTTGATTTTAATTTCCTAATTAAATCAGTGTTTTCGTTGCAATATGTTACTTTTGATTTACTTGAATTTTAGTAATAAGTTAGGTAGTATAATCATTTAGGTAAGGCTCATAATCAATATGTTCTTCATGTATTGTGTTTCGGTTAGGGAGGCGTGGTTGCCGGATACACATTATTAGAGGCCACCATCTTAGTCCTCAAGAGTAGGAACTCATCCGCGTTCATCCTTAAATAGACCTTCTGTTCTATTTGACATTAGTCGTGGTTGTCCATGGGCTGCAGAGACCACCTAACATCAGATGGCCTGCATGCCCGTTTCTTACTCTTTCATAATAAAAAAGGGAATTATATAAGCTTATGAACTTTACTAATATATTCGTTGAAAATAACATTGTATCTCCCATATTGCTGGTCGAATCTCCCGTGAGTACGGCGAGTGCGGCATTCGCATGCTAATTGGGAGAACCGACAAGCTTCGAATTTTTTAGATAACACACAACACTATACCGAGTTTAGATATTCATGGCCCTACAAATACCTAATACCTCTTTTTGTAATTTATTTCGGAAGGAGAATACTGTGTAATTGCCAATACAAATGATCCAATACTACCAATAGACACATTTATGGTTAATCTTGATATGTAAACACTTGGAATGACAACCAATATTAGTCATATATATGAAAGTATAAGTTTGTACGACCAATATACATACAAAATATATGTAAGTATGATAATGCAATACTATAATGACAACAAAATTAACTTTAATATCTGTAACATATAAAAGAGGAAGGCGACTGGTCACTAAGAACATCAGTGTACACTAAGCCGTTGATTTGAGTTTATAAATTTTAATAAAGCACTAAGAACGGAATTTTGACAATTTCATCCCCAAGAGAGTATAATATGGGTTGAAAGATAAATCGACTTCTATATAAGTCAAGCTACGCGCAGGATCTAGTCAAGTTTATATCTTTTTATAAAGTAATTAAAATTTAAATGAACAACTCTTTAAGTATAATAATAGCACGTATGAATGGTCTTCCCTTCTTATTCATAACTTTTTTATTTATTTATATATTGAAATCTTGCATCTAACATTACAGCCTTACCTCAATGGCTAAATATAGAAAAAAAATTGTACTACATGATTGTAAATTAAATAGTAACATAACAATGAAATTGCAGTTTTTACCAAGTTAGCACATGTTTCAAACGGAGAATGCCAATCCACTTCATAATTCATGAAGCATTTTTCCATTTTATGACGGATACACATACACATGAGGCGACTATTTTAGTCTTCTAGAGTAACAACGCATTTACATATGCCCTTCTTGACGTTGGATGTGGATTTTCATAGACTGTAGCATTGACTCAGCATTTTACTTCTAACGAAACAAAAGGTGGCCAGCCTTGGTATTGAATTGAATGCCTCAACCACTCATCATGCAACTGACCTCATCAAACTTCGATAACCGATACTATAGCGGGTACTGTTTCCGATAAACACGAACCATTGAGTTATGGGCGCCGCTTCATATCTCCAATCCAGCAAACTCAAATAACATTAGAAACAGTGTAATACGATCCAATATTGCGATATCAGAAATATTCTATAATTTCTAATGGGTATCAAGGAACGTAAACTACAAGGAACTGTTATCCCGCAGAACACCTGCGATGCGCGATACAATGATACAGTACAATGTTAGAATTGTTAGAAAGTGCCCCGCGAACTCAACACCGCGGTTAACAAATATCTATCGGCAGGGCAATTCTGCAACTCATGCCTGTTTTTACTTTGATACTGTATCAATTATTAAAACTATCTTAAATAAATTTAAATATAATTTGACAAAGTCTTTAATTAATTTTAAACAAAATTGTATGTTAAAACAAGAAAACAAAAATTAAACTATAATTTGCCGCGCTTTGGAACTAAAAAATGAATGAATGAATGGAAGGAGGGATGGATGGACGGATGGAAGAATGAATGAATGAATAGAATGAAGATCTCATGTGACAAAGGCAAATGGGATAACGCTCTGTCATGCCTCTCCGCTACCGTACTCTTGCATTTACCTTGATTTATTTGACTTGTCATTATATTATAAGAACAAGGACGTATGCACCATATAAGAAATATGTTTGTTGTCGCTCTCAATAAAAATAGGGTAGTTTCACTAAAAATAAGATAGTTGGGAAATAAATGTTGTCATCGATTCGAACAACATCACCTGATCGCCCCACCTGCCTTTGTCGTTTTACCTGAACTTATTATAAAAAGGGACTGTAGTTTTAGCCCGGGACACAATATATTCGGATGCGTCGCGGTACACGGACCGCTCTCTGTTTCAATAGACTGTCCTAGCCCTTTCTATTGTTATTTGGCAATATAATTGCTATTATGATTGTAACACTAGATTGCCATAATTGTTTAATTAATTAATTTATTTATTTATTTAAATAAATAAAAAAATATGATTGTTTAATGGAATAAGTCGCTAACTATATATTTAGTTATATCCATACAGTATCGCTTGTGATGCCCGAAGCGACGCATCTGAATATAATGCGTGCCGAGCTAGAACTACAGTCGCTTCTTATAATAAGTTCAGGTAAAACAAAAAAGACAGGCGGGGCGATCAGATGATGTCCGATTTGATGACATTTTTTTTCCAAACTAACTTGTTTTTAGCGTAATTACCCTATATTTTTGAGAGCGACAACATAACAGCAATAGTTTTATAGGATATAAGCAAATAAGATGGACGAAACAGAAATTTGCGTGGATGTCACCGCGAAATCTTTATTAACAGATTTTAGGTTAGATTCGAGCTTTCTAACTCATTCAGATATGATGACTGCAGTTTTGGATAATAGAACCAAACGTTCAGGAGTGACTAAGCACAAGCATGGTCAAATGGAATACATTTATTTTATAACTTAGATAAGTTTATTTTATATCATAAAAGAAGCAACGACAAACAAGTACGAGTCTTCGTGATTGTATGCAATCGTTGCCGCATTTAGACATCTATAAACGACCACAAATAATGAAACCGTATCTGAAATTGGCTACAAAGTTTTAGGTAGGGACGCCTCGTATGTCACCTGTTACTGCAGCCTTAAAAGCAATACTGACCCCTATTGCAAAGCACAAAGGGATATTATATTTCAGTAGCTATAATCGAAAGGCTAAATTAAATAAAAAGAGGGCTGGTTCATATAATTCGCACAGAATTGCGATTACTATTCAGCGCGGGAATGCGGCTAGTGTTCTTGGCATCATGCCGCACGAGCACAGACTCACTTTAGATTGTTTATTTCAAGCTATTTTAATAACTAGTTTTAAGATTAATTACTGTAATTATCATGCAACTTATGTGTAAATAAATAACCGCATTTGATTCCAATTGATTGGTACCTTCTTCCGAAATAGACTTGTGAAGCTTTTTAACGCCCTTAAAATTAGCAGAAAGTTGGAGAATAGCGGCGCGTATGGGAGCAACAAAACACAACGCAAGATTTATTAAACGCGATTTTCCATTAGCCGGCCTAGCTGCGGCCAATTTAATTAGCGGATCACACGGAAGGACGATGAACAGAACGCAACCTGAAACTCGCTAAAGCTGCACACACCGCGGGCATTAAATTATATTCATCTTGCACTTTATTGTTTATTAAGAATTATCTAGTTACTACTTAAGTTAATAATAAAGACCGTAAAATGAAAAAACGTTATGAGTTTATTACACCTATTTACATATTTCGTTTTGGTAATTTTTAATCTTATAATTATATTTAGTAATCTGGCGTCTCTATTTTTTTATTTATCTCTTTTAAAACTCTGTGCAACGTTTTTTTTGCGCTTTGTTTAGGTAAATAAAGTTACTTTTTTAACACTCTTTACCTTTATTCAGGAAAACTGTCGGATATTACTAAATCGTTATCATATACGCATGCATTATTTTTTGAGAAATTGGAGTAGATATTCACAAATACATACATAATTAAAATAGATAACGTAATATGTGAATTAGGCAACGATTAGATAAAAACAAAAGTTGAATTAACATTCAGATGATTATAGGATGTACTTGTACTTGCTTTATTACGATTTATAATTATCTTTTCAAATGTCGAATTCACGTGACTGCTTTTTTCATCATACTTTTTAAAAGTATATTTATTCCATTGATCTCAAGAGATACCTAATTCTTTTTTAACTTAAGATAGCATTGATTTTTAGCAATTTTTCGCCAATTCTGGCATTCTAGGTAGGCATTATTGCGATTATTTTTATTTAAAAGATTCTTGACAAGAACAAATAGGAATATTCTAGGCAAGTGTACGCCAGACTGAAGATTTTTAGTATATAGAGATGTATATGTAGAAATATGTACAAATGTATGCTAGATTGAATCTGACTTACTCGTACTAACGAGAGAGATTGATGTCAGACTTTCTATCTATCGTCATAACCCAATGGTGTATGTAGTTATTTTATGCAAATTAATAGCTAATCAAAATAAAAATGCAAATTTATTTTAATGTTGGGTGGTCTTTTGTTATAGTACGTAATGATCTTAATAAATAATAATAATTGTAATTGATTATTAATTTCAGAAATACAATTGTTATTTCTTCCGCCAACAAACCTTCACTCACGATATACAAAGATACGATAATACCATTAGGTATTAAATGTATTGAGGTACTGTATTAAGGTATGTACATACTAAATACTAGTAGGTACGTACCTTAATACACCGAACATTCAAAAACGTTTCTCTATCATACGTTTTCCCAGTCCCCACAATTGTTTGTCATTGTTGACTTTTTGATTAGTGTGTAATGCTCTCTACAATAGCAAGTTTGGATATATAGTTACAAAAACCACCGTATCACCAGTCATACCTTTGGTGGTACATTACACAAGAACTCGCTAATAGATAGCTTTCTCTACAGTATATTTGTTATTATTATTATTATTTAGTATGTAATATTAATAAGATATCTTTTTTTCTTAAAAAAATGATACTTATATAAAATAGTCTGTTAAGTTAAATAAGAGGTTATGGGACTTGTGTAAGTATTTATTAGTTATAATTTACAGACAAATGGTTGTATGGTGTGAATTCAACAAACTTTATTTAAAATTTTAACAGCGTTTGTACACGTAATTATAATTTCATTTGCGTTATTATTTTAAAACAATTATGTTTACTTTATAGATATGAACAGGGATATTACAGAACAATAATATCTTGGTAATCAAAATATTATTTTCTTACTTTTTGGCCTTTTATTAAGTGTACTAATCATACTTATAAAACTAAATGTCACACAAATTGACGTTGACATTGACACATTTTGTCAGCTTTTAGTTTTGAAGTTTGAAGTTTCATTTGTATAAAAGAAAAGATGCGTCGGTCGGTTTAGGCTTCCGTTATGTTTCTTTCCTAGTTGGATCCAATAATATAACTTAAACTTGATGTAATCTGAGTTAAATGCGTGTTAATTGCGTAGTAAAATTTAAACTGTAAGAGAAATATGGATGACACTGAAAAACTCAGTTGCAGTAAGTACAGTTCGACTGTTTCCTTTGCGTCGTTTTCATAAGCCAGAAATCTTAGTGTGGAGTTCATCTGAAATTATATGATCACTCATTTTTTATGGATAACACTGTGTTTAAAACAGCGCGTCGTTTATTTCGGCCTAATGTATTATATTAGGACTATACAAGACCTAACCTCATAGGTCATAAGGTAAATTGTACAAACTGTTTATTTGATGTCACAAATACATGTTTATTTTCATTTTTGAGACATAGTACATGTTGTTATACAACAATATTGGATACTGTATAACATCACAGGGTAACCCATTGAAACAAAAATTGGAAAACATTAGAAATTTACGAACTTTTAAATGGAATTTTGAATTAAACCATATAACATATTGCTTTGCAAACTTTAATAGTGAAATATTTAGTTAAAACTAAAAACATCTTGGACAAATTATATCAATAGTTTTATGCTAACACATTTATAAACCATATTTTTGTCAAAGGTACAATTCTTTGATTTGATGCAGGCCAAAATGCTAGAACACATTTTACTGTACAAATACAATGTTAATTCAAAGTATATGCTGGTGTTCTGGTCCTCTTGTTATAGGTTAGTGTTGTGGCCCAAGATGTGGGTTTTCACTATGCCAAAAGCTTAGCGGCTTGAAACTAATCGTCATAAAATAAACAAATAAAAAATCGATATATCTTTACTATTATTTCTGTATAAGCTCATACATTCTCTGGAGGGAAAGTGGCACTCATGTTGACAACTTGATTATACTATTAACACTTTCCTGCGGTGCGGATATATGTGATCGGGTCAGTATTGTGGGAGACCGCCAACAAATTACTGTATTTTATAGCATCTGTGTATCATCTACGAATACACAGACATAATGTCTGCCCCCAGTCTTGTAGCACCGACATAAAACAGCACATTTGTTCACCCGTAATCCATGCAAATTTGTTGCTACAACACAGTTGTGTAGGAGCCACAAGCGTGTCGCGCCCAGAATTAGACAACAGTGTTGTAGCCGCAGGGAAAGTGTTAACCATAAACATACTTTAAAAAAAAAATTAATTTTGCAAGGCATTAAGTTAAAATAAAACAATTTCTTTTAGTTTCTTGCATCTCCTGAAAAGCAGTGGTTTTGCAATTTGCATCAATTTAGCTAAAATGCTACTGCACAACTTGCCATATATGTTTGACCTTATTTTTAAAAATACCCACTGTACTAACCTATTAATATACTCTACTTGCAGAGGAAGTTTTAGAGATGAGTGATGTGGAATACTCTGCTACGGATGAACGTCGGGATTCTGATGACAAACCTAAAAAGAAGAAGAAAAGGCGCCGTGAAATTGACATGGTAATTAATTGATTCTAATTGTAATTATATTTTTTTATGTGAGAAGAGTAGCAAACGAGCATGCAAATCACCTGCTGTTAAGTAATCACAGCCCATAGACATCCAAGTGCAACAACAGACACAAGTGAAATCCTATCTCAGCTCGAATGTTACTACTTCTTACTGCTAAGCTACTCCTGCAGACTAAGATGGTCTCCTTGCTTCAAAGTGTAATTGGCAACAGCACTTCTCCAACCGAAACACAAGTAATGCTTTACGGTGGATTATGAGGGTGGTGGTTGTACCTCCCCGGTTGAATTACAGTTATCCCACCTTTTAAACCTTTAGTTAGCTTTATATCATCAACTCAATACTGTTCCACAGCTTAGCACAGATCTCTTCTCTGAATGTGATGAGGTCTAGTCCACCATGCTGTGAAGTGTAAATTTGTAACATATACTTGAAGAACATAATGAAAAACTCTCACGCATATTTCTTTTCTCATTGTGCTTCTCTTCTCCATTAAAACTTCTAATCCAGCTTTCTTGCTATGTATTAGCATTCAGCTAAATGTCATTCACTATGACAAAATGCATCAAAACATACTCCTGAGTAATAAAATGCTAGCCACTAATAGGTTGTTGAGGAATCAATTGTATGACTTTCTTTTATTAGTAAAGAGTAATTTTTCATGTTACTATTATTACATTTTTTTAAATAAAAAGTTAATTTGTATTGCAGATAAAATTATCTGATGAAGATGATTCAGAAGAGGAGAGTGTTCCAAAGAAGACAGTAAGGCGTCCAAGTCCTGGTCCCAATTCCCCAGCCTCCCACAGAGAACCTCGGACTTGTGTTCTCAAGGTAAGAATATTGAATTTATACACTGACTCTGAGAAAATAAATTAGAAATTTTAGATGGGTGTGATGTGAAGGTTGGTGAGTAGTACTTGCTATGGTTTTATAAGGCAATTGATCAAATTGCTTGTAATTGTAGATAACATTTGAGTGACTGTAACAAAGAAGCTGTCGGGAGAGGCTTCATATTCATGTCAGAAATTGCTGCTGCCCATGCAAAACACTTGGCAATTTACTGTGTTTGTGCTGCTCGGAACTGTTGAGGACTGCATGTATAATAATAATAATAATAATAATAATAATAATAATTTATTTGTCAAAGTATGCGTACATATTTGGTTGGTTGGTGTATTTCATTTACATT
>DWON01009236.1:0-11545 GCA_018251015.1 Phocides pigmalion okeechobee | reverse complement strand
AAGTGGGGGGCTCGGGATATTCCCTCCGGCATACTCAACTCCCGCTGCGTCTGTCGTCCGCCAGCTGGTTCTGCCCGACGCCGGCGAGAGGTACAGCCCGCAGACACAGCCGCTGGGCTGGCTTCACATCGTGGGTCAGGTGACCGCACTGTGGTTGCGGGGCAGCGTTGAGGAGGAGCTTCCGAAAGTTAGCGGATCGATGATGATGATGGACGTTCGCCTTCCTTCCCCACATAAGCGGGGACGATGACCAGTCCGACGCCGCGGCCATCGCTCTTCTTTTCCGTTCGTGGAGGCAGCGAATGGTTCGAGGCACTTGAACCCTTTCAAACGAAAGGGCCAGGTGCCAGTACTCGGTGGACGTCCTCCTTTTAGTCGCCGTTTACGACAGGCAGAAGATACCGTAGCGCTATTCTGGTCCCGCGCTACAAGGACTGCGTTAATGAAGGCTCCTAATAATATAGTTAATAGTATCAGGCGTCACTTCGCGGAAATCCATGCTATTAAGTTATTGTTAAAACTACTTTGCACCAATCCACCACCACAATGTATAATGGTATTATATATTTCAAAGCATGCACTATGCCACTCTCCCTCCCAGATGGGAAAACGTGATGTAATTAAAAATATATACCATTACACACTGTGGTGGCGGATTGTTGCAAAGTAGTTTTAACAACAATTTAATAATGTCAAATATTTCTACTTCAAAAGATAGCTAAGTAAATTTATATATAAGATGCAGATGTTGCACCTATATGTAGTATATAAGTGCCTATATAAGTACATAGCTCGTAATAAACCTAGGTGCTGGTCCAATGGTTATATAATTTCGAGTTGCCCGAGCAATATCTTGGTGTAAATTGAGTTGCGGACACCGGCCGAGATTGATCTCCCTGCTCTGATTCATTTATGACCTATGCATGCATGTCAAATGTAAGTTACTGGTGTTTAGGGAATGTTTAAGGAATGAATGGGAGTTATTGGTTTATTTATTATTAATCTTAGTGTTCGCGCATATACTCATTAACGTTGGTGGATAAGTGCGCGGGAAGCGGAGACGTAAACGTCATACGAAAAACAAAATGGCGCGTTTTGCCGCGATATAGTATTCAAATTTGAAATTTTGTGAATTTGTAAGATATTATTATTTTAGTATTGATTATTGTTTAAATTCGTAATCATATAAATGTAATGCTGTTATTTAATGCGTTCTGCCTTTAAACTTACGTTTTACTTTATCTTCTTCCCGCGTTTTTATTTTTTGTTAAAAACGTTACGAGCTTCGTAAAGATGGAAGAACTGAGACCCGTGGTGATATTACCACCGCTCTCATAATCCACCGAAAAACAAACTTGACTTTCAGTGGGTGTATGGTTGCCGCTTACACTTAGAAGCGAGGCGACCATTTTAGTTACTAGAAACAGCAATTCATATACATAGGGGCTCAAGCAGGACTTCAGTCCTTTTTAAGGTTGGATGCGGATATCCACGGGCTGCAGCAACTACTTAATATCAAGTAACCTGAAATCTTGTTTGCACAAACTTTTGTTACACAAAAAAAATTAAAAACTATAGATATTTATCTTATTCCCAATTCTCAATTCCCAATGCCCAAGAACGTACCCAATGCTTGAATATATAATAAATAATTAAAAACTATTTACATAAAACATAGCTGCAACAAATTGAAGTAAATAATAGATTATAAAACTTACTATTTTTGCATTTTTTAAATTAGTTTACACAAAAATGTTAAAAAAAAATTCAGAGGGCCACATTGATTACCATAAAACGAATTTTAATGAAAACCTAACAAACAATCTACAGTAAGGTCGTGCCCATGCGGCACAGTGCCAAGAACGCTGTCAGTAATCCCGCACTGAATAGCGATCAAAATTCTCTTCGCGAGATTTAAACCAGCCATCTTGTTATACGCTAAAATCCGCCACGTTAAAGAATTACAACACAGCTTTAATTTCACTAAAATTTGATTGACAATTTACTTGACACTTCACAAAGTTAACTTTGCAAATTATTATATTGAATCCGTACCTAATTATATAAAGATAAGAACGGGAGACTAATTTTCAAAACAAGCATTGGTTTCGTGTACGTTGACGGTTATAATTTCTTCAGGCAAATTACAGGGTAGCCGCCTATTCACAAAAGTTACACACAAAATCCACGTGACTCTTTTCCTACAGTCATAAGACCCTTTTCAGATTGTTTTAATGTTACCGAGTAACTTTGTTAGAATCTTAATAGGACCGGGTTATACATAAGACTTCGGTTAAAGTTTGTGATGTGTGACAGGGTGTCATAACAGCTGACATTGTGTGCCACAAAGCCTTATCGCGTCACGAATTTTAAATAAATAATTGTGTACGTAGTGTTATTGTTAGAAAATAGGTACACATTTAATTGTTACCTAATTAACTGTTAAAGGTACAATACTTGTTTCAGCGACGGTTTTATGTTTTCATTTACCAAGTTTTTCTTGCGACCTTGTTCGCGCTACACTCTATTATAATGCATTCCAATAAATTATACCACCTCTATTTCCTATAAAAATTGTGTAGTCTACCAGGTATATACTACATCCACCATCTCAATTTTCGGAAGTAACCATCCATCTTTGTATATTATTGTATATGTCGGAGCGAAACCGCATATTTAAGACAACGCGTTGCCGGAAATGTTGTCTTTATTAGTCGTTTTTAGCCAAATCTAGAAATGTTAAAAATGTTTTACCTCTCTACGACAACGTTACGCTGCCCGAACAATATACGAAGATAATCAGGTATTCTTAAAGTTTTCTTTGGAATATCTGAACATGAGTCGTCAAGTCAACAATTGTGATGTCAGATATGCTTACTTCATCACACCATCTCTCCGAAATATATATTTATGTGGTAATTGGTAAACATAAATCGCGTTTAGACCACATCGAGTAGAAAGTAAGAATCTACTGTGAGTGTACGCTATATTGACCAACCTAGTTCTCGGGAGTAACTACATCTATGTGCAATATTGTACATAATTAAAAGGGTCATTACAGGCAGATAAATTGCGATAGGAAACGAAGTACACAGAGACTGCGTGTTTAAAAAATGTGTAGTTAAGTCATAGTAAAACTTTACACTGCATTGACCATCTTAGTTCTCGGGAGTAACCTATATATGTGCATGTGTAAATAATTAAAATGTTGAAGGTGGGAGAACTATAGTTCGACAAGGGAGGTACCACTGCCGCCCTCATAATCCACCGTAACACTAACACTAACACTAACACAAACACTTGTGTTTCAGTTGGAGAAGTTGCCAGCTACACTTTGAAACGAGGCGACCATCTAAGTCCTCAGGAGTAGCAACGTATCTATGTTCGAGCTCAGATAGGATTTCTGGGTGTACGTGGATTTCTATGGGCTGTGACTACTTAACATCAGATGATTTGCATGCTCGTTTGCTACTCTTCTCACAAAAAAATGCCAGTTTCCTTCTTAATTTCCATAAGTGACGAGTGAAAGCCCGTTTGAGTGGCAATGAACGTGACTCGAGGCATTTGAGAGGAATAATGGCGTTTCCCGAATTGGATCGTGTTGCAAGCCTCCGCAGTATCTGATTTTTATTCTGCACCGTTTCCTTTTTATTACAAGCTTTTATTTAACTTGCTTGGTGTATTTTCAAGTTAAAATTTTGAAATATTATTTAAAATAATAACTAGATTCGAGTAAGCCAGTTATACTAACATAACTTCAATGACAGTACGATAATATGGTACTAAGTAAGTGCGTAAGTACAGTTAGTGTGGTGTGTCGTGATAAGAAAGAAAAATGAACTAGACGTAGGGTAGATTTATTACAATTTATCTACCATTAGCATCTGTTAACAGTTTTCCCCGCCACCGCAGTTCGCTGTAACCACGAGCCATGTAACTGGTTCGAAGTACCGCGAATGAAAAAGCGTTAATCATGAGTACCCGTTGTATATTAAAACTAGGTGTGCCCGCGACTTCGTCCGCGTTATTATTATTTTGTATAATTCTAAAATAAAAGTAGCCTATGTTACTCCTTATTACCTCGGCTATCTACCAGTAAAACTCTCGTCAAAATCGGTACAACCGTTCCAGAGATTAGCCGGAACAAACAGACAGCAAATATTGTAAAAAGTATGTTATGTTATTATTTTAAAAGGTGGTAGAGCCGTTAGAGCTCGCCCGGGGCGGCACCACCGCCAGCCTCATAACCCGCTGTAAAGCAACATGTTCTTCATGTATTGTTTTTCGGTTGGGGAGGTGTGGTTGCCGGATACAAATTATTGGAGGCGACCATCTTAGTCCTCATGAGTAGGAACGCATCCGCGTCCTTCCTTAAATAGAACTTCTGCTCTATTTGAGATTGGACGTGGTTGTCCATGGCCTGCAGTGACCGCTTAACATCAGGTAGCCTGCATGCCCGTTTCTTACTCTTTGACAGATTTTTGTAAAAGTAATATCGTCTATTTGTGACATTTCGAGATATACAGTTTTCCATTTTTTAAACACGATTATTCCGTGTAGTTTGTGAACTTACAATACCTTTACATGAATTGTTGTAACATTAGTAGACCTGAAACATGCTCTAATTATTGTTAGACTAACGTGCTATATTGAAAAAAGTGAGAATCGATCAAAAGTTTAAAAGTCTACTGTAAAATCAAGGTTTTTAATATGTTAAACTGTCATCGCAAATGAATATTTTTGTCTAAAATAATGAAAAGAAAATGTAAGGCGTTTGATAAATTGAAATATATACTTATATATATATATATATATAAGTAGGGTGCAGTAAATTGCTGTCTGTTCAATTTGATTTCAATTTTAAACAATCGCAGGTGCCTCTCACTGCCACCCTTCTTTTGTTAATCTGTAAATGGAATCGTGATTTACGGTTGATAGATTAGAAATGTTCCACTCAGACAAAATTAAAATAAATCTTGGAAAATTGGCTATTTACTTACTCTTTATTGTCGTAATGAGTAATGATTTTAGTGATTTATTTTAGGAATGTGTATGTGATGGTTGTAATGAAAGACTGACAAAGATCGAAACCTCTGAAAACTATGAATCTAGAATATTGAAATTTTGTAGATAGATCTTTATGATATAAGAAAGGAATTTTGGAATATATTTTTCCTATAAAATGGAAGTAGTATACGAACATGCAATCTACATTATTCTAATTGATTACTGTCAAGACTTTCACATGAAGTCGATTTCAGATGCATTGCTAAGGTCGTCCCATTTGTAAGTGACCAGAAACCACACATTTCTACCGAACCGCAAGTAAGCTTGTGTGGGTGTGGCGATGGTACCTCCCCGAACCGTATAGGTTCTACCTTGTAAATTCTACCCATAAGGGGACAAAATACATTTAAAAGTAGGATTTTATGAAATTTGTTTGGAGTCTACGCGAGCAAAGCCGCGTGAGAAACATAGTGTGTATATATCTTAGATATAATTGTCTATGATGTAAAAATAACTGCTAGATGACTTGTATGGTATTTTACATACATCACACGATAATAATGCTTGAAACCAAAAGGATTGTCAATGTTAAGAGGTATTCAGATTTTTGTCCTTTCTAAAGTCGTCCTGTAGATATAGTAACGTTGGCTAACGACATGTAAAAACGAGTGTATCAACACCCAGACCCATGATCACAATTTATTAATTTATCAAATGAATCGCACATCTTTAGTTTACCTTTGGGTGACTGAGGATTGAACCCCAAACCTTCTGTATCTTATACGGTAAGCAGACAGTTGCACTGCGCGGGTCGTCAATATTACATAAACACTATTTCCCACTTTGAAATGAGAGAACTTTGAGAACCGTTGCAGCGGAAACGAAGAAAACTTAAACACACAATTCTAACTTCTCCACAATCTCAGGCACGTTATGTTTAAAATTTCAGCCGTTATCGCCAATTTCCCCAAAAACTTTGTCCGTCTGCCAACGTGCTTTCAAAGGAGGTCCAAATTACATAATTACTTGGGAACCGACTGGGAGTTACTTGCGAGATACTTAGGAACTATATTAGTAAATTGATTATGATAACTAAACAGTTTTACTTTAGTAAGGTCACTTGGTAGTCGAAATTTAACTGAAATTCATTGATGTGTTAAATTTAACAATTAAAATCAAAGCTTCCTAGATTCCCCCGACCATTGGAAAGTAAACTGTTAAAATACATATATGTATATTATACTCACGATAAGTCAATATATGTTGAAATTCTGTTGCAACATATGATTTTAAACGAATATTGTCGCGGAGTTTATATTTATTTACTATGTACCGGGTATTCACGATTAACGATTTTTGATTGATTTTTGATTTGATTTTGAACCAGTTGAAACTCGAGTTTCGCCGTGACGACGAGCCATGCACCTGGTTCGAAATATCGGCAATCAAAAACCAAAATTTGTTGTGACAACTATGTTGTGCTATTGTTGACAACAGACTATTGTGTCTTGAACAGGAATGTACGTAAAATACATAGTCTGTGTGAAGTTTTAAAATTAATTTAATGTATTCCTAATACTAAGTATGTTAAAATATTAGATTTCTGTACTCATCATGTCGTAAGATTTGTATCGACATCTCTCCAACCGTAATATCACATGAGATTTTTGAAAATCGTATTTGTGTTATAAATGTGTTAATGATTAGCCATAATTAAACGGTGAAACATGTTTTACATAATTTACAATGATTTTTCGCAATTTAAGATATTTGTTGTTTAATATAATCGTGATATTTGCCGAAACTCCTCTCCTTCTCACGTGACCTCCAAATAGTGTCATGTATATAATTTAGCCTTGTTCTTTCGCAATATTAAATTAAATTATTATTATGTATTTTAACTAATCTATCTTTTTGTGCATAATAAGTTTGTGTTATATATACTTTATATTTAGTTATATGTGTATATATAGAGTTGACAATTAAAACGAACCCTATTAGTATTAAATAAACAGATGTAAAAAAGTAACCTAACTAACCTAAATAAGGGTAACCGCACCTCTCCAACGAAACAAGAGAGTTGCTTCACGATTTCTAAGGACGACGGTGGTACCTTGATTGATAATTTCCTTTTATTAATAATTAATAAATTCATTTTATGTGTATTGTATGCCCATTTGTGGCGAGAATATGAAGGACTGCTAAAACTTTTTACATCTTTGCACTCATACTCCACAACAAACGATTTGATTGATTAATTGATTGACTTTCCTGGTGGAACTATGGTTCTGCCACTACTACTACCTACTATAGTTACTGATAAATATTTAAACATGTCAAGAAATATTACATAAAAACAACTCAAACCAAAATACTCTGAACGATTGCAAATTAAATTGAACCGGATCTTAAATCCCGCTAAAGCACTAGCCGTAATCAGTTCCCTGTGTAAATAATGTCATAACCAAAAGGAAAACTAGACGCTTTAAATGCAACGCGGCGCGCGGACCGCTCTGTTTGAACAGGGCTTAAGATTCCGTTTGTGTAATTTAGCCTTAAACGAAGTGCTCGGGCCACGAAGTGGGAGGATAGCCCGCTGTTCATCTACTATAGAGTAATAGATCGCCGCGCCGTTGTTAATCTTATAGTTTTACATAGACCATCACGTAATTAGATTCTTGAGGAAGTTAATGCAATACAATACTACACAATGCACTGCAGAGTAGTGCAGTGTAGTGGACTGCAGCACACAGTGCACTCCCCTGGTACAGTACAGTACAATACAATAAAAATAGTCTTTATTTGTACACCAACCAGAAACAGACACAAAAACTTTCATATGAAGCCTGACTATAACTCACGCGCCTCAGGTTAGGTTAGTGATTTTCCGCCATTTTATGAACTAAAATTCGCGAATCCACTGGTCGGATCAGCGTGCGCCAGCAGCATATGCTATTGTCGGAACAATTTTAGCCCATGCGCTATTGCATGCGCTATAGTTGTTCTGGCATGTGAAATAAGAAAGCGCACAAGTAGACATAGATATTAGGTATTTTACATGACGACTAAAGTAAAGAACAATTATTTTGATGTACACTTAAGTCTTGTAAGCACAAATAAAAAATTGTTTAATCTTTAATTGATTACTTCTGAGTTCCACATTTGCACGATTTTTCTCTGTTACTGGACGAGCGTTTATTGATATCATCGTCGATTTTTCAATTCATTTCACCGCCAGCCAGGGGCCTTTTACGGGATAATAAAGATTACGACTTCTACAGCCTTTTGTAAAGTGTCGTCAGTAAATTTAAGTATCGTCCCTTTTCAATGCAATACTTATTTTTATTACGTTTTGGTAAATTTTATGACGTCACTTGCTTAGGCTATATTGCACTGATTTGAATATTGGATAAGATTATGTATTTAAGGAGAAGTTACATTATTTTTATATATTATTGGTAGAAATTCACTGTACCATTCGCCAAAGGTTGGGTTTCCATCCGCAACAACTAGGTTCGTGACCGTCCTCCACAATTTGGTTTGCACGTTCATTTCTTCTATGTACGTGCAAGATACAGAACGAGCTTCCTCCTGAGGACCCTGGTCCCCGATTGCTATGACATGGGGTTCTTTTAAAAAGTGCTAAGCGAGACCTCTTTTAAAGCCAGCAATACTGGCTTTAAAACACTTCTTAAGAGTTGCAAATGTCCGTAGGCAATAGTGACTGTTTTTTTATCAGGTGGCTATTCTGTCTTTTATTTCGCTAATTTATAAAAAAGGGAAATGAATCAGATTCTAAACGAAAATTTCTAAGAAAGGAGGACGATGTTTGCAACTATCTTTACCAAGTATTTTAATTCATACGATTCGGAGAAAGGTACCACCGCTACTAGTTTTTGTGATGTCCAGATTTTTTTTATTTCGGTAAAAAAATATGAGTGTAACCTGCTCTCACAAGCAAGGTGACCTTAAGAGTACCAACTCTGTACTGGAATAGGAATTTGGTAGGATTATAGTTCTGAACGGAGTTGTTTACTGTTGTCCAGAAGCAGCACTGATTACTTCATAATGATAGCATTGACCAGTTACCATCATATCGATTAATTTTTCTTTTCTTCATTAATGTTACGAAATAAACTATGACATAAAAAAGTAAGAAAGAAAGAAATAATGTAAATAATCACAGCAATAACAAAAATACTGATGAATCTAAAAAAAACATACTCGTTATTTAACCAGCATGTTTACAGTTTACCGTTATTTAAATGTGTTACAGTATTAAGCCGCGATAAGGCACAGACTCCGTGACTCCGTCAGCCGCATAAATATGCCCAAATCCATAAAATAAAATACTTACATTACAGCTTTTCAATTATTAATATCTACACGAAACTAAATATCACGTAGGTATTAACTTATCCTAGGCAATATGAATGTTTACGACCACAGAATTTCAGTAATAGGAATGTTGTATAATCCAACATTAATTAAGACGCAGTCAAATGTTTAGGAGTCTGCACATAACTTACTGCGAAATCAAATAACGCTGTTCGTATAGCCCCAAACTTCAATTTCTAGTCGGCCTGGAATCGTGGATGCGAGCGAGACGGCGCTACTTCCGTCTCGCTTTTCATTTCCCGTGGTACGATTACATTGAGCGTTTCTTCATTTGTTTTGTATCAGGAAGTTAGACCCCAATTTCATCTCAATCAGCTCAAACGTTGATTAAAAATGAACAACTAACACCCACTTATAGGGTAAATAGTGGGTAACAGTGTATGATATGATACGTCTTTAAATATGCTTATGGAGGGTTGGAAGTATATAATGGGTATGAGGAAGAGGATATGGGGGGCAAGTCAGTTTATTTTTTGTAGGTATTGGTGAGTACAAATGAAGATATAAAACCTGTATTGTACAAAACATGCATGACAGATCTCTAAAATTATATAAACAATAGCATAATCACGAATTTTTAAAGTGAATAATATTGTTTAATAGTTGTAATAAATACTTAAATTATCTAAAAGGAGTCCATGTCCATGTGGCATGATGCCAAAAAGCGCTACGCTAGCTGCATTCTCGCGTTGAATAGTGATCGTAATTCTCTGCGCGAGATATGAACCAGCCCTCTTGTCACCGGCGGCGATCAAACGAGGGATGTTTTAACATGTTTCCATTATTGTAATTAAAATGTAAAAATAGTGGATATCTCAAAATCTATTTCATAACATACTAAAATTAGAATTAGAAAGTGCACTCACATTGGGTAAATTTTGGATAAACTACGAGAACAATATATAATTATAATTAAACAGATTTCTGAACACACCGAGTGAATTCGAGCGTTGATAATTTGCAACATCTCCGTGAGATACGGCTGACGCTGTCACATAGATAATTATCGGTAAATCTCTTCTAAGTCGTAATACCCTAAATGTAAGATTTATGCTTGTCACATGGGGATATTCGAATACGGACTTGAATCCCCGACCCGAATATGATTATTTTTCGAAGTACGATGCGTATTACAAACTAGCGGCGCTCTTCGATGACAGCCTCATTTGAAAACCTCAAAAAATCATTTTGTCATATCATATTATGTTATATTGTCATATCATATCGTCACGTCATATCGTCATGTCATATCAACATGTCGTATTGTCATGTTGTATCATCATGTCATATTGTTATGCCATGTCACTTGCCCACATCCGCACCTATAATCTCGCTTTGCTCTACTTATAATCTTAGTTTTCTGACTAAACACTGTCATTACTTCCGACTTTAAAATGACTCTTTTGACAGAGTATATACATTTTAATGAAATAAAACTAAATGTTACCTTAAGACACTGTCTATCTATATATGTTCCATCCTTTCAATTTAATTAAGTAGTTTTGGTTTGTTTATATTGGTTGTATATATAAATTTCTATCATTACTTATTATCAGATCCTCAAACTGTTTATGCAAATACACATATGCGATATTCAAACATGCTGGTATTTTATTCCTATAATATGTTTAGATTATTTATTATTTACTTTAATGAGACAGTAAAAGATCTTCAGGAACTTTGCATATCTGAGAGCTTTCGCAAAGTTCTCAAAGGTGTGTAAAGTTTACTTGGCCGGCTTGGTGAGCTTTGGCTTTTACTACTAAGTTAGATACTTTGAGTGGATACTTGTGTCCAGCAAGGGACAGTTCTGTAATAACGATAGCGATGATGAGGAAATACCTTATGAGGAGTCCTACGCTACGAGGGAAACCGGTTGTAGGGGGAGGAGTTTGGGCTATACTTTAAAGATTAGATATAATATTGTTTTGTGTCTTTTTAAAAGTGGTAGTTTGACCGGGGAGGTACCACCGCCGCCCTCATAAGCTGCTGTAAAGTATTACTTGTGTTTCGTCTGGAGAGGTGCGGTTGCCAGTTACATTTTAAAGCGAGGCTACCATCTTAGTCCTCAGGGGTAGCAACGTATCTACATTCGAGTTCAGATTAGTCTTCAGTCCTGTTTGATATAAGATGACAGGAT
>DWON01009235.1:0-11546 GCA_018251015.1 Phocides pigmalion okeechobee | reverse complement strand
GGTCGCCTCCAATAATGTGTATCCGGCAACCACACCTCCCCAACCGAAACACAATACATGAAGAACATGTTGCTTTTGGCGGGTTATGAGGGTGGCGGTGGTACCGCCTCGGACGAGCTCTGAAGGCTCTACCACCTTTTAAACCTGCATGTTCACTAATATAAAAGGTAAAGGAAAATTTTAAAGACTTGTTTCCATACTACTTTGCAAGACGCTTGTTTCGTAAAACCCGCACGTAGTTAGCAATGTTCTTGTCCAAATAAATTTGATTGGCTATGACGTTACAGGGCTCGGCGGATTCGAACTACTCACAGCCATCTTCGGAGCTGTCTCTCGACGAAGACAAGGAGGCTCTGCGCCGCGAGAAGGAAGCGCAGGCTCTCGCACAGCTGGATAAGGCACGGGTAAGGAACTTACATAAAATAGAAGTTCATCGCGGGCCATCGAATGACGTCATTATTCGATGACCTGCGTGGCGTAACGGTCGTACAAACAGGGTTCCGGTTTCGATTCCCGGGTAAACAGATATCTGAATTATGTATTTATATTTGTGTTGTAGGTATTTAGATTCTATGTCCATAACATCCACGCTACAAGAAATCCTAGTGTGAAGCTATGAGTGTAGAAAACGTTATATCAAATCGTTATATTTTTGAATGACATGAGTGTGTTGTTACAATAATAGCGTCATTTGATTGACTCTGCTGGTGACAAGAGGGCTGTTTCATATCTCACACAAAAATTGTGTTTACTATTCGGGGCAAGGATGCGGCCGGCGTTCTTGGCATGACGCCGCATGGGCACGGACCCACTGTAGATTGTTTAGGTTAGGCTTTAACATACTTATTTTCATGATATTAATTTTTATATAAAGCTCAATTAGTAATGTTATTAAACTTAAATAGAAATAGACTTATGTATTGGATGGAAGTAGCAAATGACTATGTTATTCACCAGATGGTGGTTACTGCCGCTTAAAGGACAACCACCGGAATTGGATCACAGATGCGTCGTTTCTCTGAAAACTTATGACAATCACATTTTTCCACCGAAACGGAAGAGTTAATTTACGCTTGAAGAAGTGGAAACGATGTCTCACCTTCCGTTGCACTTTAAAAATAAAAAATGAAAGATTTCCGGTTACCATCGTGGTTTTTGTCCTGTGGTTGAGATTTTCCGTGATATCTTTTTTTTTATTGCGAAAGAGTAAGTAACGGGCATGCAGGGCACCTGATGTTAAGTGGCCACTGCAGCCCATGGACAACCACATTCAATCTCAAATAGAACAGAAGTTCTATTTAAGGATGGACGCAGATGCGTTCCTACTCTTGAGGACTAAGATGGTCACCTCTATTAATTTGTATCCGGCAACCGAAACACAATACATGAAGAACATGTCGCTTTACGGCGGGTTATGATGGTGGCGGTGGTGGCGCCCCGGGCGAGCTCTAACGGCTTTACCACCTTTAGAATCTTAGATTTATGTAGTCTAATAATACTTATAGTCAAAATAACAGATTCTTAAGCAATGCTACGTATTGCTATATACTTTAACGAAGGCGTTTATGTTTGTGATTTCGCGGCAAAGTGGCAAGTTAACCATTGTATACATAAATTGGGTCTAAGTGTTGAATTGAGTCATTTTTAGTCTATAGTCCTATCAGAAATTGAGTCTATTCTATTAAGAAACGTCTATGGTCTTGTCAAAAGGTATCAACAAGACTAGCATTATGTAAATATCACAATATTACGTCATAGACACAGTTAACAGCTCAATCCATAGACAACTGAATCTACAGCTCAGGAACTGAGTGGGCTTTTATTCTAAAAAAAATAATAACATTGAAGGTGGGAGAACTATAGCTCGACCGGGGAGGTACCACCGTCGCCCTTATATTCCGCCGTAAACCATTACTAATGTTTCGGTTGAAGAGGTGCGGTTGCGGCAACAATTTGAAGCGAGGCGATAATAAAATATAAATAAAATAAAATAAATAAATACAAGAGTCGATTGTTACTACTACGGATAATAAAATCCTATCTCGAGCGCACTGAGTACAAATCCAAATTCAACTATTTTATTTCTTTGCAAGGTACACACACTTAATGAATGTTAAGGATAAAATATAAAATCTGTTGCTTGACGTTGATCGGAAAGAAAAAGCCAGTGGAAGAAACTCTCGGCACTCTTTTTCACTTTTTTTAATTCGATGACCTACACGCTCGTTTTCTATGTATTCAACAAAAAAATCTTTAACTCCTATTTTTAACTAGTAGTTTCTCGCGGATTGACCCGCGTTAGATAAGGTCTATAACGTGTCTTAGCTGGCGGCAACCTCTTTAAATACTACTAATTTAGGTATGTATATTACAGAAGTCATAGATTAAAAGAATTGATCCAATTTTTGTTTTTTAAATATATATATATTTTTAATGATTGTTTTTTATTTCTTATAGGTCGCTCAAAGCCTATGTATAGATTGTCTTTAACGTCAATTAAGTGTATGTAAATACCTTATAATTAAATAAAATATTTGAACTAGTATTGAATGTAGTAAATAGTTTTTGCAACCCTTGGACATCCACATCCCACATCAAACAGGACTAAACTCCATTGTGACATCGTACATAGATGAGCTACTCCTAAAGTTAGGATTTTCAAGTATGGATCTATGAGTTTTTGAAATTATCCGTGCTGGAAAATTGCATACTCGAGGTTCTCAAAGGGTGTCAAGTATATTGAATTGCGCTTGGTGACCGTAGAAGACTACGGCATAACCTCATTTTGACAGGAGAACCTGCTGAGTAGACATGTCGACGGTGTACTTGAGGATAAACGAGTGATGTTTCGGTCGATGACTGTGATGATTCTGAATCATCTTTATTTTTTATGCTGCCTGAAATGTTTAATGTTAAAGGGTGTCTCAAACAGGACTAATGTCTTGTTGTTTTATGTCTTGCAAATTGTGTCGTGACACCTGAGGACTACGGTTGTCACCTCGCCTGTAAGTCTTGCCGGCGACCGTACCTCTCTAATTGAGATACAAGTATTGCTTTACCGCGGATTATGAGGGCAGCAGTGGTAACGGTTAAACTTTCACAACCTTGCGTGGACAATTGTTTGTTTTTTTATGTGAGAAGAGTAGCAAACGAGCATGCAAACCTCCTTATGATAAGTAATACCTCGCCTGTTGAACTATAGTTAACCCACCTTTAAATACATATTAGTAATAGAATATAACATACATAAATATATCTCTTAACCGGAACTTTTTATATCCGGCTCCCGGATCAAATTGGTCTAGCGAGAGGTAACTCGATACGGTTCTAGGACAACTTGGTGGTAACTAGGCATGGCCCTGTGGTTATCGATAAAAGATAAATAACGTGGAATGGCAAAGAATTCTTTTAGCACAAATGTCATCTTCGTTCTCTCTCAACTCCAGCTCTAAATATTATAAAACAAAGTCCTCTGTCACGTCTGTCTATCTGTTCGTCATAAACTCAAAAAATAATAGACGGACGGACGAACAACAGGTAGAGTGATTCTTGAGAAAAGATTTGGTGCATAATAAGTTAATTTTTTTGTAAATTTGGAAATTAAATAGTTGATTTTAATATAGTAATTCAGTCGACGTTCGAAATAGATGTTTCCAATTGTTAGTTTTTGCAACTAGGTAATGAGTGGATGCATGTATGAAAGAAAAATTGTGTAAGTAAATATAAACTCTATTGCCCGAGAGAAGCTGATCCGGGTCGCTAGTAAAAAATAAATTAATGGTTATTTTTTAAATAGAAGCAAAATGGTATGATTCTGGCCTCTTACATGGAGAGGATAGGATTTTCCTGGATAGGATTCTCAAGTATGGATCTATGAATTTTTGAAATTGTCCGTGCTCGAAACTTGTATACCTGAGAGTTCTTAAAGGGTGTCAAGTGTATTGATTCGCACTTGGTCACTGTAGAAGACTACGGCATAACCTCATTTTGATAGGAGATCCTGCTGAGGAGAAAAATTACGAGTTGACAGCGTTGGTATACTTGAGGATAAACTTGTTTATGTTTCAGTCAATGATTGTGATGTCAATGTTTGTATGTTGCCTAAAATGCCTGATGTTAATGGTAATCTTAAATTGGACTAATATCTTGTTCGAGGTCTTGCATAATTTCATTTTAATTCCTGAGATTCCTCGCTTCAGTGAAGCTGGCAACTGTATCTCCAAGCGAAACACAAAATTCCTTCCTCCTCTCCAGTGGTACTATAATTTTACCATTTGTGGAAAGTTTTCGTCTACATGTCGAATTTTTAGATTCTAAAATCGTTTATCTCGAGGTTCATCGATAAGTGTGTTCCAGATTATCGATACATAGCACGACAGCCTCATCCCTTATCTCTACGAACTTGCGAAACTCCATCGCGCTCGGGCGTCAACCGAGCGACAGTTTAAAGCAACCCTAACTCGATTCCAATGCGCCTCCGACTTTCCGCCGATCTTTATGTAAATTCAGCGATAACTTTGCGACTGTCGTTACGTTACTAAGGCTGGCTTTACACTCGCCGTTAAAGAGACCAAACTACCTCTTATCAATCGCTTTATCATTTAGCGAAAAGAGTAGGTTACTGCAGTTTGTTCAATCATTAAGGGTAACAGTTAGTGTGGTGTATATACGATTTTAAACATATATAAAATAAAATTATGTAAAGGGTTAATATAATTATATATGTATAATATAATTATATATAATATAAAGGGTTTTTGTGTCGAAAAAACCCGGCACGGGTGCCTTCCGCCACGGGGCTGTCCACCTCGCCACAGAGTGACGGAGCCACGGGAACGCTCGCGCACACATCCGCGACTCCGCCAGTGGCTGCCCGGTCAAGCCAGGCCGATATCTAGTAGCGGATCATTACAAAATCATTTAACCTATAGTTGCTTTGAAAAGCGACGTTAACTAAGATCGCAAACGGTTTTCGTAGTCAGTTAAACGTTCCGCGTTAACCCAGCCTTAAACTTTGCGGAACAAACACTCGGCGATTGTTGAAGTTGAACAGATGAGCTGCGCGGAATTTCATCTCATTCGCGTCGTGACGGTTTTTTCAATAGCCCAAACCGTGTAAGTCGATTTGTAAGGGCGTATAGCGTTCAACTCAATATGTACGCGAGATACGTAATTTGCGGAGTTAACGTTATTCGATGTCTCTCTCAAGGACCCGCGGAATTCTTTGACAAAGAACAAGGGGTGAAGGGACAACTTTGGAAGGATACAATAAATTGCACGCGTAGAATACTTTAAATTGTTTGTGCAAATACTTGTAAAAAGGTGTTGTAGAGTAAAGCTACCTACCCAGGGATTTTTTGGGAAACGAGCGTGTACGCAGTGTCCCCAAAGGAAATTTAGGAGATATCACAAAATATGCCATAGAAGCTAAAAAAAATAAAGATAAAATAAAGTCGTTTTGGTAACTTTGCAAAAAAAAATGGATGTATTAATAGGATAAGATTATCTAAATGAAATACTTGTAAAAAAGTGGTATAACTAGAGCTTTTTTGGGACAGGTTGGGTACGCAGTGCTCCCTAAGGAAATTTAGAACATATCGAATAATTGCTATAAAAACTAAAAAAACAATTTGGTAACCCTTGCAAAAAAAATTGGATTATTTCAATAAGTCAAAATTATACAAAATTATGGACTTCCAACCTTCGAGAATTTGCGTGCCCTCAAAACAGAAGTGACATAAAAGGCCTGAGTATAACTATAGTTATAAGGAGTTCTTTCCCTCATAATCCACTATGAAGCTTCATAATCCTTACTCTCATAAACACAGTGAAGTAATTTTTGTGTTATGGTTGGAGAAATGTGGTTGTCTGTCACTGAGAAGCGAGTTGACTATTTAAGTGGGCACGTTGCAGCAACCAATTATATTATTTTCAAAAATAATTACTACTTGCCTTAACGATGTGGTTAAATATTCAGAGGAAATCTAATGAAATAAGAGAACTTCTTCATACAGTTCTCAAAGGTGCTTGAAATCTGCCGTTCCGCTTTATCTCCTCCTTATGTAAAATCTCCTTTTTTGTTGTTTGTTCAAAATTAAGAATCTCTTTTTATGTCTCAAAAGCAGAATCTACAATTATGGAAGCAGAAACAGAATCTCCCATTGTGGAAGTCGATCCTACTTATATAAAATAACATTTTTTGATGTTTGTGAAAAATGGAGAATCTCTTTTCATGTCTCAGAATCAGAATCTTCAATTACGGAAGCAGAATCAGAATCTCCTATTGTGGAAGTCGATTCTACTTATATAAAATACCCCTATTTGTTGTTTGTTAAAAATGAGGACTCTTCTGCGTCTCAGAATCAGAATCTTTAATTATGTCCTATTATGGAAGTCGATTAAAAATGGGCAAGTGTGTCCATGATAGTAGGAAACTTTTTATACAAGATTCCTGCATACTCTGACAATTTTTCTACAAAAATGTAGTATAAAAACACATACAGTACTCTTAGTGTAAGTTGAAGTTTGACAAAAGATCACGTCGCTTAGCTTTTAGCGAGTTGATACAAAAGACTTCAGACGTTCCACGGATATTTCCATTTGCTTACCTCAAGACACTAGCATCGGAGAGAACGTTAAAATAATTTGAGCCTTAACGTCTATAGGTATAGTTCAAAATAGAATGGCAACTTGAGCATAAAACAAGTGAAGCTCTGCTAAGAGGAAACGGATGTTATTTTGAGTGGAATAAGAATTTCTATCCATAATCATATGTCGCTGGTTCGGTATTGAGACGTAGCGTCTTCAGAGAAGTATCGACTTTGTATCCTTGTGTTAATGTTGTTTTTGGCTTGAAGAGCGTAAAGCAGGTGCGATTGCTAGGGTTGGCAATTTTCCTAGAAATGTACCTACAAGTTTTAATATTAAGAGATGTGTTTATTTTTTTAATATGAAATTTTTGTAACAATTCAATTTTTTTCATAACTTCATTCTTAATAGTTTTGCATTTAATTCAATAACTTTAGCATTTAATTTCATTTTCTTTTATTATTACCATATTTTGTTTAACAATTGAATAGGCATAACATATTTACACTGGCATATTCGTTACCGTTTAATTATATTATCTTACTTTACTTGTGGCTTTACACTTTTACACGAAGCATACCAACTTAGTTCTCTATACTAATAGAGATATATTTTGTTACACTTTTATGACTGCGACTTTTCATCCCACTTCTGGGCACCGCACCTTATAACTGGGTGCAGCTTTCAGCATACACCAGAAAGCTGCTTTACGTAGATAACTACATATATACACTAAAGAGATATATATACTTATATATCTATGTAGTTTTAGGCGACAGCCAGAGCATACCATTTATTTTTGAACTTTATAGGCGACAATTCCAATAAATATCAAGAAAATAAGTAATATTAATTAAAGTGCATATTAACAAGTATGAGTCAACTAGCATCAAAAGTTGCTTTTAAAATAGAAGGTTCTCGATACGTTGTATTTTTTGTTACGAAAAAAATGGTTTGGATTGCTTTCGGGTGGATATCCTGTACGGTTGTAGTTATTTAAATTGGAAGCAGGTTCTACCCTAAAGATATACATTTTTTAAATTTGGTTTTCTCTACTAAAACATAATTTATTAAAAAGGAAGTCATAGTTCACAACCCTACAGCCAGGATAGCGGCGACAGTAGATACAATTTGAATAAATTTGATAGCGATGGCGGTGTGTCGGAAGGGTGGAGTAAGTAGGGATGATATCGGGAAGTGATACTCTCGTGATGAAATTGCCAACGACTTGTGGGTTATCAAGCCTTCCACTCGAATTTATTTTATTTTATTGTTCCGGAGGAATTGTATTGATTGTGGGTGAATAGATGTCGCGGCTTGTGTACATCGCAGCGATCGACAAAGTTAAGCAACGTCGAGCACGGTCGGAAATAGGATGGGCGATCGCTGGTTACGATATTTTATTCTATTGCTTCTGTGCTTCGAACCATTTACACAATCATGTTAGGCAGAAGACCCTGATTGCTATCGGTAATTGTCAGAAGTTAAATCTAGTCGAAGACTCTATGGATGGATTCAAAACATCGATATAAGGGTTACAAATCTGCATGAGGGTAGCGTGGTGGACTAAGCTATACACTTGCTATGCTGAGAAAGCTACCCAGATATCTTTGGGTACACCTATATACGAATGGGGACTGGATCTAGGGAACACCAGTTGCATTCATTTTGATATCCTGGTATTCTCTACAAGAAGAAAATTCGAAGAAGGAGACCAACGAGCGGGTTTGGGTGAAAAATCCATATAAGCCGCAATCACTGAAACGATACTGGATACCCTTAAAAGGTTGTCTCCCGGAGACAAGAAAGATGGTAGAAGATGGTTCTTTTATTTATACGTAAAAGGGACGGAGCAAACGAACGTGCAGTCCTTCTGTTGGTACCCTTGACAGATTTTCCCTCCGAAACACAAAAATATCTCTATTAAATGTTCAATATGTCGACATTTCTACAACCGAAATACAACAATTTCAAATCCATCTGAAAACCAGCAGCCGCAGTGCTCCTGCACGACGGCACAAGCTGAGTGTGACCCTTTTCGTATTACAACAATTCCACTTTTCTTTTTTAGTACATTTTGTGTTTATATACACAAATTTTATTTTCATATTTACAATGATGAAAATCTTAAAACTTACAATAAAAACCTAACCTAAACAACCTAAAGGGAGTCCGTGCCCATGCGGCATGGTTCCAAGAACCCTAGCTGCATGCCCGCGCTGGATAGCAATCGCAATTCTCTGCGCGAGATATGAACGAGCTTTCTTGTCACCGGCAGTGTCGATCACACGTGGTACTATTTGTTTGAAAAATATTTTGGCACGCGGACCCCACGGGAAATAATTTGTGTTCATTTGTAATCATATTTTTTTAACATGATGTTATTATCAAATACTCTGTACCTATATAAGTTTTTAATGCGAAATAAACGGTTTATCTCATGTATCAATTGTTTAAGCGTTATATACATATGTCAGCCTACAACTGTCCACTGCTAAACATAGGCCTCCCCTAGAGTGTGCCATGTTGTACGATCCTCTGCTTTCCTCATGTTTATGGGCGTAAGGGGTCCCACCAAAACCTTCGGGATCCACGTCAACCTCACCTGCTAGCGGTGCACCCCGCTGATCAAAGGACGAGGCTCTGACGCAGGCTTTCTTCTTTTCCTTCGGGAATCTAGGAGAATGGCCAGCAGCGTTCTCTCTCATTGTCGAAGATCCGACATCACACTGCGGTCACCAACCCGCTTGTCCAGTGTGGTGACCATTTCCCCCCAAATGAATTAAGCATAAAATTTTTATGCATTAATTAATAAATGTTACAGTATTATTATGTTGTCTTTATTATGAACAATATGGATTAATTAAGTTATCTGTTTGCTTAATAACTGATCGTTTATAGAACAGCTGTGTAAATTCCTTACATAATATGGTGTGGCTTACTGTAAAACGTACAATTCCTTTGGTTTGTCCATCAGCCTTTCATCCCCCGCTGTACATAAGCCTTTTCTAATTAGCCTAGTATATTTCCATTCGTTTGTCCATCAGCCTTTTAAGGTCCGCTGCTGTATAGGCCTTTCCTAATAAGCCTAATTTTAGCTGATAGAACAATAGTTTAATTGAGGTACCATCGCTGTTCTCATAATTCGTGGTTATTCAAAATATAATTAAAATTCAAATTCTAATATTTAATTTCATTATAAGGTATTTACATACACTTAATGAATGTCAGGGGTACAATGTAATCAGTACATCGGCTTTGAGCGCTGTTGGCTAACGCGGGAGAAAAAGCCGGAGGTGAATGAGTTGTAGAGATGTGGTTGAGTAGGCTTCAATTTTCAAGTGAGGCAACCTTAATAAGGGATAAAATTTTGTATTGCAATTAGGTCTAAGTTAGAATTTATTCTAGGTCTTAATATATGAATATACAGATACAATCTATGACTTAATCCATGAATATATATAAATAAAAATTCATTAAAAATAATTTCTCTTCTTTACCGATGTTAAACACAACATGGATTTTTTTTAAGACGGTGTTTTATTCGAAATTATTATTTAATAAAAAAACAATTCATTACAAAAGGTGGACTCAATGCTTCATACTATCCAGCAAACTTAGAGGTTGTCTAGAGAATAACGAAGGTGGATATTAACTGACGGAAGAAAAAATAACGATAATTCACACTATTTTTCTTTCTACATAAGTATATGTATAAAAAAAATCGATGAGAACCAAATATCTATTCGGATTACCTATTTTTATAGGACGTCGTTAAGCTTAGTACGTCAATGGATATTATTATTACGAAATACTTAGTCATGAAATAAAAAAATAGCAAAACCGATTCACGGTGTAAATAATAATCTATTAGTATACATACAAAACATAGTGTCGTATTGATAACTTTTCTGTCTGTTAATAAGTACTAAATAATGTAACCAATTGTAAATTTTGATAATCAGATGCGCAAATTGGTGTCAAGATATCATCGGTTCCATGGTGTAATGGTTAGCACTCTGGACTTTGAATCCAGCGATCCGAGTTCAAATCTCGGTGGAACCTGACTTTTATGGTAATTAGATTTATTTATATACGAAAAAAAATGAGTAGGCTCTATTCTGTTGACACACTTTTTATCTTTTGAATTTATATTAATAAATTCACAAGTAATACATTCAAACGTCAATATTTTCGGCGCCATGATAGTTTTTGTTAACTTTTTAATACATTTGAAAAAGGAAACGACAGTTAAATTAAATAATATGCCAGTATTCTACATGAGTATACGACAAATGACGTTAATATTAATTTTTAATGATTTTATTGATTATGGCCTTATTATTTTTAAAAGATTTTTAATACGTTCACAAGTAAACTAATAAATGATAAAGAATGATATAATAGAATAATGATAAAGATTTTGACCTTGATTTTTATATTGTATCCACAAAGTCATGATCGGTAGAAGTTTACGTAAAAAAACCGAATTTCCAAATACAAGTTTATTGACTAATGTATCCTGAATTACAAAAAGAATTATTGAAAGAAATAAGCCTCTGTAAATGCAGTAAAGAGGAATAAATAATCTTCTTGAAGCCGGTGTCTCCTTAGATAAAATTACTTAAATAATAAATAACTGTATATCCTAAGTTATTATTCTATCATTTCAATCATTCGAGACAATATTATTGAAATATAAACATTCCTTTAAAGTTCATAAATTTTATTACATAATATAAATCATACTTTATAAGTATTTAATAACTCGCGTCCATAATGCCTGTGTTTTCTTTTAATAATTAATAATAGTAACTTAATAATATTCATTATATATATATATATATATATTAACTCATAATTCATAATTACTAATTGGATGTAGATAATCAAAAAGGATCCATCCCACAAAATGTTACTTTTGAGTTATTGAAGATTGAAGTTTAACCTGTGTTTGC
>DWON01009234.1:0-11547 GCA_018251015.1 Phocides pigmalion okeechobee | reverse complement strand
CGGCGCGCTCGCTGCTGCCGGCCGGCGCCGCGCCCGCCGCGCCCGACGCGCTGCCGCACCCCGCGCACCCCGCGCACCCCGCCTCGCCCTACTCCAAGCAGTTCGTGCACACCAAGAGCAGCCAGTACAAGAAGATGAAGCTCGAGTGGCGTAATAATGTCTACCTCGCCAGGTATGCACACATATCACATTTTTAAACCAAAGTCATGTATGTTTGAAAACAAAAAAACGGCAAATTAAATACTTCAGAGATTGCAATTAAAACACACAAAAATACTCTAGTAGTAAAAATAAACTAGATAGTAGTAAAAGTAGTCTAAATAAACTGGCCCAGACTTCCCTGCTCCAACCGAATGCTTACGAAAAGAATGAAACATTAAGTTACACAAAAAATGTTAATCAGAAAAATAAATTATATTACAACGCTTTCTTCCAAAACCGACCCTAAATAATTACTTCAATAATAAATCTGGTTTGACTCATTGTGTCTAATGGTACATTTTAATATGTTAAGAAGTTTTCACGACAATTTGATTCAATGCAAATTTTTTGAACCATAATAAATTGTTTCAGATCAAAGATACAAGGCTTAGGTTTATACGCAGCACGAGACCTAGAGAAACACACCATGGTCATTGAGTACATTGGGGAGATTATTCGCTCCGAACTGTCGGAATTACGTGAAAAGAAATATGAAGCAAAGGTAAGTTTAGTGTAATTAGTATTACACGTGCTTCTCTATACAATTTTGTCTATGGTATACAAATTTAATATAAACTGTAGTTAACCATACCATTTTTTTTTAATTTGTATCTGAATTAATTCGCGCGCATCGTGCGTATTTTTTGTTTAAACAAAAAGGACGACATTTTTAGCCAAATGTATTAACAATAAGAGTAATTACACGAAAAAGTATATGTTATATTTCATATAAACATATGTATGTTATGATAAGTTTCTTCTTAATAAATGTTTCTGAGTGCATAACCGGGAAAACATAAGATAAATTTTAGACTAACATTACCTATAGTAATTACACAACAAAAAAAAACGGGCTCATGGTACAGCAGTTACTAATTTAGATCTATGTAAATTACCTACTATATTTTAGAACGTAGACATCATTTTTTTTAAAGTTGGTCTAGGTTTTTAAGGCTGGTCTAGTCTAATTTTGTTAAATGTCTTTGTCTTTGCATAGTATAATAGTATACTCACTTCCTACGCCAAGGGGGACTAGAGTTCTGCCTGATGTCGGGCGTGTGTTGCTATTCGTGAGGACAGATATGGTCAGTCACATCGGATGTAAGTGTGCCTGTCAACAGTGTCCTTCCAGCCGAAACACAAGAATAGCTTTACCCCGCGTAAGAAGACGGGATTGGTACCTCCTCACTCTAACTACAATACTACCCCCTTTTCGTTGAAAATAAAGTGGTGTTAATTTTAGAACCGCGGCATCTACATGTTCCGGCTGGACGAGCGGCGCGTGGTGGACGCCACGCTGAGCGGCGGGCTGGCGCGCTACATCAACCACTCGTGCCAGCCCAACTGCGTGGCCGAGGCCGTGGAGGTGGACCGCCACCTGCGCATCATCATCTTCGCCAAGCGCCGCATCGCGCGCGGCGAGGAGGTACTCTACTCCTTCTGATATGGCTCCATGACGACAACAAAACTGATTAAGTATCTTTGCAAAACGTCCAACATCATTCGGCATTTACAATGATTTTCGACATTCTTAGCGTTACGCCATGTTCCAAAAATATTAAAGATGAAACAAATCGACGAATGTAAGTCATTAGAAAGCCAATTCTTATCATTGCTATATCATTTGTAATTATTCGTGACCTATCCAAGAAGATTGGAGGATTTTGAGCGCGATGTTCAATTTGATACACGACTTTTTGAGCAATAATATTCGCTATATCCACATGAGATATCCTATACGTATCAAACAGGTTTGATTTTAATTTTACGTGCAAATAAAGATTTTTGTGTTATGTTTTTCATTCTCTGTTCGCAGCTGGCTTACGACTACAAATTTGATATAGAAGACGACGCCCACAAGATAATGTGCATGTGCGGCGCGCCCAACTGCCGCAAGTGGATGAACTAGCCGCCGCCTCCTGACGTTAGAGTAGTAAAGGCTATGAATGTTAGTTTTATGTACCAAAGTGATTTTAGAACCTGTAACATAAGCAAATTATTTTAATATCATAATGGAATTCACTTTTATAAGCTGACATGTGATCTAAAGTATCGATAAGACAATATCAAAAGTTTTACAGAACAATATCTGATTAACTGTTATTTTGTAATTCAATTTAGAAATCGAATATTAGAGGTGATTCGGGTGTTCTTTGTATATAATATTAGATTGAAAAATCATTGTTGTTATTAAATTTTAATGTTCTAGATGTGAATGTTTTGACATATAAATATATTATGTAGATTAAGTTTTAATTTAAATTTTTGATGTATTTTATGGATATCTGTGTCGCTATTCTTTTCTATAAAAATATTATAATTTTCCTTGTTACTCGCGGAAGCTTGTTTATTTAGTATAAAATATGCTGATTTCTAAATATGACCAGATCACAGAGAACAGAAATATTGACCGGATATCGTGTCGTATTTCTTTTTATTTTCTGCATACAATCGAATTGAATATAGTATTTTATTATACTTTTTGATAATCTCGTCTAAGGTGAGATGTAGGTTAAGTTACCAAATACACGAGTCTGCATTTAGTATCGCGTAGCACGAGTCATTAGCGATATAGTACATGCCACATTGTGCCTGACCCGTTTTGTATAATGTATTCATATGTAGCTTTAGGAACTACGGAACACCACAGGGCGCCTTCGGTCGACTAAACGTATACTACATTTTAATTTTCAATAGAAAGCGCGCACGACTTCACATTAGGTTCTAAAATACAGATATTCTAGATAAAGGTGTAGGTCGGGGACCAATAGCTATATTTTTCTACCGTTATAGTTTTGTCGCAAATGTAACAATCAAATCTCATTAGTTATTTTATTCCAAATCATGTTCATACTTTGTGTTTATTTTGAAGTTTATATTATTTACACCAGTGACATTTTTACACTCTTTTATTTGAAGTTACCTAGTTGAATTTGTGCGCGGTGAGTAGCTAGCGTAATTTATATAAAATAAAGATGATAGATGTGGCCATCTTCGCTATAAGGGTAAGCTGGAGTGTATAGGACGCGGTCGAGTCGACTGATGTAGCAGAAATATTTTTAGAATTATGAAGTTGAAGCGCTGTGTGATATGGTTTCGTACCATTCAAGAGACTTCAAAGTCTTAACTGTAGCTTAACATACCGATATATTTATAATTTATATTTCGTACATTATAGTTAATTATTACCAAAATTAAATATTTTAGCGGACATTCGAGTAGTATTTGATGAATTGTGGGTTGAGGTGAGTTACTTATTTGTAAGTATAAAGTACCATAGTTATTTTATGAATCAGGTTTCCATTTATGACCGTTATATAATGCAATGTAATTTTAAGTGTTAAATGTGCAATATCATGTCGGACAGATTGTATATAGAGTTTGAATCGCAGCTGAGAACGAGCGTTTTAATAATAATCATGTATTCATTTTACGTTTTGATGCATTGTTCAGTCGGGTGATATTACGTTGCTTTTCCATCGAATTATTTATTGAAAGCATTCCCATTCATTTATAAATAAAATAAAGCTCTTTGTACAAAAGTATTTCTATAGAAATATTATTATTCTTAATATTTTATCGCATTATTTTCCTTTCATTAAAATTTATAATAATAAGCAAACAGTTTTTTATTTATCTTGTTACTTCTCAGAAATGTTGGCTACATTTAGAGGGACAGTTCAAATAAAACATCTAATTTGTTTTGTATAAATTTTATTACAAACGTTTTTGGGCTTATACTGCAAATAATATATCAAAGAAAAATGTAAGTAAAGCTGTCGGTCAGCTTACATCGAGTGCGGGCACCGAATGACGGCCGTCTGAGGAAGACCCTTAATTTCTTATTTTCAACAGAGACATGTTAATGAGTAAATTAAAGGGAAATTATTTTCAAGGAAAACAAACCTTGAAATTGTTCAATTTGTATTTGTGCATGAATTTGAAAAACATTAATATTACCAATTCTTTGAGAGTTGAAAATAGAAACATTAACTGCCTTCATCCCAGACTATTCGATTTGAGTTTAAATTTTAATATAATTGCCATTCAATTGAGAAAACAAATGATACAGAAAAATAAAAAAATATATGTATATTATTATTCATTACTTTTAAAAATATACAACACAATGAGCACTATTGTAGTTATTATCGAGTCAAAGCAATTACTCAAGAGAGTTGGAATGAAAACACAATAAAATAAATAGAAATTATAATTGAATTTGTTACATTACACTCGTTTCTATACTATTCAACCAGATATGTAGAAAATAATTATTCACTACCAAAGATAATATAACACAGATAAATAGATAGAACGGAAAACTTGCGACACCGGTAAAATAAATATTTTATATATGTCGGCCATATAAATTGCACCATAACCTCAGTTTACATTTATTTTCAATGGTACCACAAACCCAAAGGGGAGACGGGCTCGTGTACTACATCGGCAAAAAATTTTCCCTCCTATTTTATTATTCCTACATTCTTCACCCCGATCATTGAAGTAAGTACTTATTTAGAATTGAACATTAATTTTTTTTGTTCACATTTAAATAAATTATCGACATCCTCAATGGTCTAGGTTCCAGAATAACAATTGCTTTTAAACATAATGATTACATATTTTAAAATAGTAACAAAATCGTACAAACATGCCCAAATTATATATTATAGCTGTGAGTAGCTTAATTTCACTTCAAAAATGCGATAAAATTCGCAAATACTGACACTTATAAATGGACTATGAAATAAACACACGGGCATGTAAGCTTATTGATTTGAAATAATGTAAAGTATGTCCATAAAATTTTCTAAGCTAATTGAAAAGAAATAAAGTGCTTAATTAAGATTTTATAGAGTCCATATGAAATCATATATTAGTCTGCTCTGTTCAACACAAGGACTGAACCCGGGCTGAGCCAGGCAGTAAACAAACAGCAAAACGCTATTTGTAGAAGAGATTTTAAAACTATTATATATTTACTTCGCTAACTAGTAACGCTTGGCTTGTACCCAGATTTTAAATCATTAAAATTATTTTTGTACTCTAAAAATGTATTGTAAGTACTCGACACGCATTGAGCTCTTGTCACAGTTTCACATGTATACTATTTTATAAACATTTTCATGACACCGTGATAAAATATATTAGAAAAGAGTTGTAATATAATAAAATAAAACACTAATAGTCTGATGTTTCAATATATTAATAGATCGTAACAAAGCTACGCATTACTAGTAAGCGAGTATGAGGCTGCTTACAAACGGGAGCATTTCCACTTACACCTGAAAAACGTAGCCACTTATTCGACTTACAATTGCGAACACTGTGCAAGGTACAACACTATTTTATTGTCACCTTAAATGATCTGCTTATTGCAGTATCTTTGTAAATTTCTTAATTTATTTCTTGGTCTGACAAAATATTTTTCAACATTATGATGAAAACTAGGGCACACATAATAGCTTAAACAGAAAACTTAATTAGATGAATACCACTTCTGTTGTACACTTCATTTATATTTAAAATTACAGTTGTTAAATGTTATTTAAATAGGCTACGTTCAGACATTACAATAATGAAAAGCAAACGATTATAAGCGAGCCCTCGCGGTAGACGACGCGTAGATTTAATCAATGTACTGGGCCAACCAGCGGAAGCCCTCGCCGTAGCCCTGGCGCTTCAGCACAGAGGACATGAACAGCTCCAGCGGCCGCCCGGGAAGCTCTGATCGCGCAACTTTTCCCTGTAAAATATATTTTATATCAAATCCCTTTATTTTGTGAATACCTATGACAACACATAATTTGTTCATCTTTTGTTACATTACTATTTTAATTTACTTCCAGTTCGTAACATATAGCTTGTATGTGAAATATTTTTTTTTATATATTATGTATACTAAGTTGGTAAAAAGGAACAACAAACAGCAAAATTAAGGTATACATTTTCTGTCCTTTACAATAAAATTGTTTTTCTGCATGGATTAATTCTGCATTAATATGTTGGCTTTGATTGCAGCAATTTACATAATTTACTTGTACCACAGCATAATGAGAAACTATCAGCAGGAAAATATGTTTGATCTTGTGGGAACAACCCACTACGTCTGGAATGTAATGTAGAATAACTTGTAATCACAAGTAAACATAATTTATGAAACAATTTATGAATTGTTGTTTTTCAGTTAAATTTGTATTTGTATACACAATAGTAATAACTTCCTTTTCTGATAACTTCACTATCTACATATGTTAACAAAAATTTTGAAATCAAAATGAGAACTATTTATTCACTGAACAGTAGATGAGTGAATTTATAAGATATTAGTGACCCATGCATGAAATGGAATGTTTTTAACACGCTTTTATTAGTTGACAACTCGAGAAGCACACGTCATGTAATTCTACTAAATGTAAACCAGAAAGTTATAATCTGAAACCAAAAATGGTGGATTAAGCAAATAATTACATCCCTGTCTCACTCACTTGTTAGCTCAGTCTACTTCATTATTATAGCCTTTTTTTTGTGCAATGTGTGGAGTTCCTTATATCAGATGTTGGTATTACAAGCTGTATTAGAAACATTAGCTTTGTATTTTTTTGCCACTTGACTGCGGCGGTCGTATATAACATATCGTCAGCGTTTCGGGAGGTGGCACTAAACTGGAGCTGTATTCTTTAGACTGAAGATGCATAGAGTATTCACTGGAATATTGTTATTTTTAGCAACCGTGTAGGATCTATGAACACACAGACGTTGTTTGCTCGAAATCCATAAAGATTTGTACATACACGACAGGTGTACAAGATGCAAGCGCGCTAAGCCAAGTAATACACAACTGAGGTGTATGCACTGGGGAAAATATCAAATTCTTATTTGTAATAGATTTTCTGTTAATGATTAAATATATTTCAAAATTAATATCAATAGATAAAGATTACCTTGCCAGTAGTCTGTTGGTAGAGATTGAAATACTGTCTGAGCTCGTCCTCGCTGGCGGCGCCGGGCTTGTCGATCTTGTTGCCGAGGATGAGCACGGGGCAGTTGCTGAGTGTCTCGTCGGTGAGCAGCAAGTCCAGCTCGGTCTTGGACTCGTGCAAGCGCTGGCGGTCGCACGCGTCCACCAGGAACACGATAGCGTCCACCGCGGGGAAGTAGTCGCGCCACACGCGTCGCGCCTGCTGATGCCCGCCGAGGTCGAACGTCGTGAAACGCATGCTGCCTATCGACAACTCCTCCGACGCTGAAGAACATTGAAATTATTACTATTATATTATTATGTCTTCACATATAATACTTTAAGGAAACCTACCGCAATATTTAGATTTTGAAAATCTCTGATTTTCTAACACTATTGAACATCACTAATATTAAACAAAAAACACAATGGTATGAATAGTTGAAAATTTTTAGACAAACTATTTGCTTTTAATAATAAGGAAATGATTTACTAAAATCACAATGAAGTAGTTGAAGTGCAAATTTTACGACTGACTACCAAGGTGAAATATTCAAGGTGAAATAAAAATGACTTAACATCATAAATTAGGCATTATTACACACTCATATATCTATATAGCACTTTATCTGCATACAATAAACTACTAACAGAAGTAAACACTTTGTCCTAAGGGGTTACATAAAGTACTATGTGTATATTTTTATATCACATTATAAGTAATTTCTGTATGCAAACAAACAAATTTAAAACAATCATCAAAAATATATGTTTAAAGATAATTATAATGAAGTTATGAAAAGTCAGAACTTACCATTACATTATAATTAACTTTTAAAATAGAAGTTAGTTAGTTATTTACTTATTAGGAAGCAGCATCCTCCAAATGTTTGAGATAATTGACGAAACTAAACATTTTAAGCTAATAATTGTGAAAATTATAGGTAATTCTGAAAGAAATAAACTTATCCATGTATTATAATTAACTGTTAATATAGAAGTTAGGCATTATACTTACTGGGATGCAATGTTGGTACGTGCTGTGCCAATCTGTCATCTTTCAGCATGTGAAGTAATGTGGTTTTGCCAGCATTGTCCAAGCCCAGGAATAGCAGTTTTCCAGATTTCTTGTAAAGACCTGTATATTAACCAACACTTTTGTTAGAGAGTGTGTTAGACCTGTTCTATCTGAACACTGAATAGATTGCTAGAACTAGTATCTGTAGTGCTAAAATGGGTGCATCACTTTACATGCATTGCATCATGAATAGAGTGATATGCAACCAAATTAATGGACAATTTTAGTCCAAGTGACAAAAGTCCATCCTTCCATACAACAAAAGCAAGCAATAAACCAGCTTAAGTATAACAATATGACAGCCCTGTTAATCCCAAAGTTTAGTAACTTTGAAGTTTGATCCTAAAATAGTTAATTCTAATCAGTTAAGAATTAATTGTTACTATGTACACTGCACAGGATTACCTAACAACTCAGCAGTTTCACTTTATACTCAACATTTTAAATGCAGGAAACAGAATCCTGTGTTTTGTTTATTGTTTATGCTATTATTAAATAATGTGGGCACCACAGTCAATGTGTTAAATATTTTCATCTAAAATATTCATGCAGTAAAAATGCTACTATAACAAATAATATGATAGTCATGTCAAATTCATATTTTATACATATAATTGTCTGGTAACCTAATTACAGATTATTCATACATATTGAACTGTCATACTGATTCAGCAATATATGATTACATGTTGATGTGTTCAAATTATGTGTTCTTATTATAAAATTTTAAAATAAGGATTTATTTCTTAAATATTACAACTGTAAATAGATAACATTATTGAATGGAGGTAAAATAATAGGTATACTTTTATATATGTAAATGAAACTGCATAACTATGTTAAAATATAAAATAAACAAGTAATAAATGGTTGTAAATAATATAAAATTGGCGCCAATTTTGCTAGCTTGGAGGCAAGCAGTATTATTTAAAAGGCTGATGGATAGTTAGATATAGACAAAAGGTTGTCATGTATAAGATTACTTCCTCACATTTTGGGGCATACAATACTTGATGTATAACTTCAGCTGAATCGAAAAATAATAAATTGGACTGTTAATAATTCACTGTAGCATGGAAATTATATTTATTCACTTTCTTTAATAAATTTTATTGAAAACTTATCTTTATCATACCAATTGTGGTTCACAGATTGCCATTATGAATGCAATATATGAAGCAACATCAGAATGTGTAAGTAAATGTGTTCCACATATTTTTATTCCCATTGAATAAACGAAACTTATGGGCTTGAGACAAATAACCTAATAAGAATAACTGAACTGAACTCTCCACTTACCCAAAAATCCTAAGACACCAGTGACCCAATCCCAGATAAACATTTTGAATCTGGAATGTACAAAACTTCGATTCAACACGAGACCTTTTTCACAAAGAAAACACAAATTTTAATGACTTGCATATACTATATTTTGATCAATTAAGTAGTGTCATCTGCTAGCATAAGATAACAAAGTTCAAGTCTCGAGATGCTTCTAACATAGGCTTATGCTCTCAAGAACATCGGAAATTATTGTATTGCGATAATGAATTGAGTAACGTGAATGACAAAACGTCATATGCGTAGTTGGTGGAAGTTCGGGCACACACTACACGAAACTAATAAGATGAATACTCACTTATATAATTGAACTAGATTAACTAATGCTAAAGGAAGTTTATCACAATTATTTTCAATAAGATACGTCGCTAAAACCGACGATTTTCTAAAAAGTTAGAAATATACGATGGAATATCAATCTGTTGGCAATGACGTGCGCTACTTCCGGAAGTTGTCATATTACATTGCCATGTCATAAGAAATATATAAATAAATAGGAAATAATTAGTAAGTATTAATATTATCATGTTATGAATGAAATAATGGCAGGACCATCGTAGAAAGTATAAGTTATTGAAAATCTTTACAATAAACAGAGGCTCAGAAACTTTAGGACTTTTTAAGAACGCATTATATTACAGTACAGATGATGCAAGGGACGTGGTCAGTATAATTAAAGAGCTAGGAAATATATATAATTTTTGGCCTAGAGCCAAAACAAGCATATTATATTCTTGGAGACAAAGCCAACTAAGGTACAAAAGTTAGACGCATTGTGAAATAAGAATTTGATATAAAACGTTCAGTACTTTTATAAATGTTTTCGTGATATTCATTGTCGTATAAGTGATTAAGCAGTAAAATAAACATTAAACGAGTAATCACCGTAAATATTATGATTGTTACATAAATATTTAAAATTCATTAGATGTTAGAGACAATGTAGTATTTATATTAACAATTGAACGAGAGGAGGCATTTGTTTTAAATTTTCAATGAATTTTAATCAGTTTGTATTTGTTTAATAATATTGTTAGGTATGTAACAGGCATTATTCATGTTAAAAAAATCTAAAGGAAAATATAGGAAAAAATTGGGCTTTTCACGAGTATCACGATTATGAAAGCACTTTAAAAAAACTTAATCTATAAGTTTTTTTTCTATTTTTATACGCTAGCACCCCGGCATAATATAATTATTTTAGTTTATAATCACCACTTGATGCACTACTTGTAAGAAATAGATTTTTGTAATTTTATAATATGAAATATGTAATTATGAACTGTATAGTATTAATATATAATTATACTTTATTTAATGTAAGAAAAAAATATTTATATATCTTTTATTGGTAATAAAGTTAATCTTACCTATCATATTATTTATTTTATTATGATGATGGTTGTATTATTATATCTGTGATTTTACTTCGTTTATTTCTTAGTTTATAATTTATAGTCTATATCTTACAGATGCTGGAAACACCGAGGTCCGGAAGTCTTTTCAGTGTTTGACAGCTTTCAAAGCTAAAGGTAGCTTAAAGATTTTTTCAAATAGTTTTGTTAAATGATTGAATTTATAAATAATATTAAGGATAATCGCTAAAGAAATTTCTAGTTAATGTTTCTGGGCTGTTATGTCGAATTATGTGTAAGGATTGCATAGATATTTAAAGGTTAGAAAAGTACTGCATCAGTGTTGTTATTTTCTAGGCTAAGCCATGGCTCCAAGGAAAAACAAAGTTGCGAAAGAGGAAGTCCAGGTGACACTGGGCCCACAACACTTGGCAGGCGAGACTGTGTTTGGTGTGGCACACATCTTCGCTTCCTTCAATGATACATTCGTGCACGTTACCGACTTGTCCGGCCGGGAAACCATTGCCAGGGTTACTGGAGGCATGAAAGTGAAAGCTGATCGTGATGAGGCCTCGCCTTATGCCGCTATGTTGGCCGCTCAAGTA
>DWON01009233.1:0-11547 GCA_018251015.1 Phocides pigmalion okeechobee | reverse complement strand
TTAAATAGGAAAAATGAGTGAATTCTTATCACTACCAACCTTTCACATCGGCAACAATTGTTAGTTTTTGTTACATTGCCGTTTTTTAATTAACTATCAGTTGTGGAATCTGTTTTCAAACAGCAATGTAAATCGTTTAGTACATTTTATAGACATTACAGTATGTTCTTAATATAAGGCGTTTCATCTTCAGATACAATTTGAAAAAACACGTCGAGTCGATTGGACCCCAGCTCTGGGTGTCTGTTAACAAGAGTAGCAATTTAGTATTGGAACAGGTGTTTCTTTGGGTCTAGATTTTCTAAGCGTAAACGAAAGTAATTGCTTCGTATTTTTTCTCTTACAGGGCATCGCCCTTTACCTGTAAATGGTTTGTAACTTTTATTATAGTTTATGACTTTTAAAATAATAATGATTACAAATTTGAAATAGAATACGTTCAAACTACTTATAACAAAAACTTAATCTAAAATTATTTTGTTTTTACGTGAGAAGAGCAGCAAACGAGCATGCAAGCCACCTGAAGAAGTCGCAGTCAAAGTGTAGCCAGCAACCGCACTTTTCCAAACGAAACATAAGTAATGCTTTATGGCGGATTAGGAATCTTACGGGAGTCCGTGCGCAAGCCGCAATCCTAAGCTGAATACGGATCGCATTTCTCTGCGCGAAATGTTAACCAATCCTGTTGTCACAAGCACCGTAGATTGAACGTAGGACTAATTGTTTGAAAAAATATTGGCATTCGGACTCCAGGGATTTAAAGCTAAGATTTCAAATTTACATCACCCGCTTGTGACAACAGTATGACATCTTAGAAACCTCTATTTTATAGGAGACGATTTTTAAACTTATGATCGACTAAAGTTTTCAAATATATCACGTAATACTATAAAAACATGTTTTAGGTCAACAAATATTGCAATGATTCCCGTAAGGTTTTCAAAGTATACGAAACAATCATGTTAAAAAATCAAAACTAAAATATTTTTATTCAAAGTACATTGTTTAAAGAATTCTTTTGTACGTCGATAATCTAATACCGACTCGTAAGGTGTTTCGTTTTGGAGAAGAGGCGGTGAAAGAAACTCCAATAAAAAACCGTCTTGAAATATCGCACTATCGTCGCAAATGAACGATATAAACAAGTACTATCATTAGAAATCCATCGCTCACAGAGCCGAGGATTCTATAGAGGCTGGACCTCTATCGAGAGTCGAAATTACAAAATCCCCAAACGTTATCAATTCCCTTTGAGAGAACCCACGCTAATTACTTCCATCAAGAAGTATTCCTTATGAATAAGGCAGGTTTCGTTTTGATGTACAATTAAGATGCTATTGAAAATGAATGGCGCTTAACTGGAATAAACTCAAAATGGCGGCTGTTGTTCGTTATGATAGCTATCGTTATGTTACTTTTTTTTACGAACGAACATGCAAACCACCTAATGGTAAGTCGTCGCAGCCCATAGACATCCACGTATAAACACAAACATGATTGAAATCCTATCTGAGCTCGAACATAGATGCGTTGCTACTCTTGAAGACTAAGATGGTCGCCTCGCTACAAAGTGTAAATATTTTTAGGTTATCTTTAAAAGGTATCAAATAAACGTTCAGGTTCAGGTCATCCATCTATTATGCGTCCACTGTTGGACATAGGCCTCCCGTAGATGACGCCACTCAGACTGATTCTGTGCCATCCAGCGCTTACCCGCAATCCTTACCAGGTCCTTGTTCCACCTGATTGGGACTGGGGTGCCCTGTCGCAATGGTGATTGATATATTGGAAATTAGCTAAGTATGCCGGCTACCTGGTGTTAAGTGATAAGTACAACCCATGAACATCCACATACGATATAGAACAGGACAAAAGTATATACTATATTCATATGTAGATGTGTATATCTAATGGACTAAGATGGTCGCCACATTTGTAAGTGCAACCGACGACTGCACATCTCGAATCGAAACACAAAATCTGCTGTACGGTGGATTATGGAGATCATGAACAGTTTCTCCCACCTTTTTATGTAAGTAGACGTGCGTGGTAGAGTATATTCCAAGTACTGCCAAGTTGTGGGAAGAATTGCATGTATCCATATGATTCCAGGTTTTGATGGGTAAAACTTTACTGTAAAACCGAGCGTCGTAAAGGTATCTAACGTTACGAGTCCACCCTAAAATCTTCAAGGGAGATCACAAATTAGACGACGAATATGCCTTTTGCCGACTGCTTTAGGGCTGTCCTTTGAATATAATTTGTGGGTACTTGTTTAGCTGTAAATAGGGCCGTAAATGTGTAGATCTGGGATGGATATTTGTTGGAATTTGGAAATGGAGGCGTCTTGTGGTTTGATGTTTCATTTGATTTGTGCGAAGAGATATGACGATTACTTTAGATTGGTACTTACAGTTGATAAATTTAGTTGAGTTTGTGAACCTTTTCTGTGTATTCAGCCAATCTTATTAACGGTAATTTTGCATTTATACTTCGATATTGTGTATTTATTTTCCTATTAAGTACTTTCTTTAGTTCTAGGAGGTAGGTACCTCTGACGCCTTCGTATTACGCGACAAATTAGTTCTAGTCGTTCGATTGGAAAAGTGCGGTTGTTACACTTAAAACTGAGGCGACACTCTCAGTCTTTGAGAGTAGTGACACATTTATGCACGACGTAAGACAGGATTTTAGTCCTGACTAAGATTGGACGTAGATGCCCATGGTCAGCAGGGACTAGAGGTTAAAAAGCACTACAAATTGATTCTTTGACTAAGGAAAGAAATTTAATTAATTAATTAATTAATTAATTAATTAATTTATTAATTTAATTTCTTTAATTTCACGTTAGAAATGGGCGTGGTGTGGCAACTTATCGCGTTTTAACCTTTAAAACCTTTCGTTTTATGAAAGAAAAATATTGAGTACTCATGTGAAAGGTCGGGACTTTAACCTCTAGGCTATCACTGGAAGAAACTCGAAGGTAAATAAGCGGATCTTATTTCCTCTCGTGACGTACACGTCATCGTAACTTATATTGCTCCCCAAATAAACACCAACACCTTGGTGTTCGAGCACATTTGGTCGTCTCCTAAGTCGTGTGTCAATATTTGAAGCGCTCACCTCATTCCTAGGAGTAGGGATGTGGAATCATTTGTATCGAATCGATTGTTGGGTTACTTCAAAACATGGCGATAATCATACATGTTCTATCGAGTGTTAGGTCCTGCTATGTATGGCGCCGGTATATTCGTACAAGTTGTAGTGCTAAAAATATGGGGCTAATAAAAATTTACAGGTTCTATTTATCGTCTTTTTATGTGATAACGGTAGCAAATGAGCAGAGCACCTGCTTAAGTTTCTGGCCACTAATTTTTAATACATAAACAAAAAAGTAATTTTCCGTTTTTCACTTGTCTTTTTTTCAATAATAATTGGCTCATGGTTCAACTTAATTATTTAATTTAAATATATCTCGTACTATGTAAGTATTTCCATGCACCGTCAGTAGACGCTGTATCCACATTTTCTACATTTTAAGGTATTAATCAAGATTGAAGTCTTATCAGAGGTCTTAGATGCATTGCTTCTGAAGACTAAGATTCACCTCGTTTCTAAGTAAAGCTTCTCTTCAACTAAACTACCACCAACTGTCAAATGAGGTTATGAGGACTGTGGTACTGCTTCCATCTAAGTAACGTTCTGTTAACTATTACCATGCCTGATGGGCACAGACTTTCATTAAATTGTTTAGCTTAGTATTTTGTTATAATTTGTTTTAAGATTTTCATTATTGTAATTAAAATGTACTTTAAATGCAAATGTTGATGAGAGTGATGATGTAACGTATTTAAAAATGAACAATGATGTCATGTAATTGACATATTTTTGAACTCAACTGCGCCGTAATTCAAAAAGAGTGTCATATGTTTGAGTTATATGTATGTATGTGTGTATGTATGTGTGTATACCGATTTTAATAAGATATACGTCGTTAGATTTGTCTTGGTAGTGCAATGTCACTGTTAATTAAAGAAGGTAAAATGGTGGTTACTATATATATCTTGTTGTAATGATTTATTTTTCGAAATCCATTGAATCTTAGCTAATCCATTTTAAATAAAGAAAAGGTTTTTGTATATTTTAATTTGACCGCAATCACCTCTTTTAAAATTAATTAAACTGTATTATCTTTTTTATCGACTCTATCGATGTTTTAACGCGATCACGACCAACTCAATAATGTCGCGAATTATAAAATTCTGTCGGTACGTCGGACGAATTTCAACTTTAATGTAAATGTTTTCCGTACGAACTGCGACCGGCTCGCAAAACTAGCAACATTGCATTCTCGACCTTACATCGACGTCATAAGGGTGTTTACAACGAACTTTAATCATAATTTTACAATTATGCAAATTGTTTTGTCGAAAACCCTTTGGCACTGATGTCTATGGGCAATGAAGACGTTTCAATTATATGAAAGTGTCAGTTCCAGTCAATGTCGTTGGTTGAAGGCATTATTAAGGGCACATTAACTGTTATTTGAGATTGCAATGTTCTTGACATCTGGTTAATGGAAATATGTGGAGGTTTCTTATCATTTTGTAGGCTTTTTGAGTAGTGACAGGTTTGTAGTGTGAATTTAGGCTTTCTTGAAGTACCGAGGTTTGAAGCCAGACACATTTGGAAGTGGTAGTACCTGTAGGATATGCCTGATAATATACTAAGGCTGTGCCTTATCTAGAGAGAGAATATTTTTGCGTTTCGATAGAAAACTGTGGTTGCCGGGATGTTTATATATCGCTACTTTAAAACAAAAGGGCCACAAATCAAAAATATTCAAAATCCTTTTTATTGTAAAAATTAAAATTTTGTCTGTCACATATTCGAATCAACCATTAAAAGCAGAATAAAAATTCCTTTCTAACAGTGTATAACACCTATTTATCAGTTTTAAAATTACAAAGGAATTATACAAGAACTGAAATTTTTAAATAGCTCTCCTGTAAAATTAGGTCTATTCGCGTTGTGGCCCTTTTGTTTTGAAGTAGCGATATGTGATGACCATCCTAGTCATCAGAAGTAGAAACGCATCTGTGATCAAATTCAAACGGGACTAATGTTTTGTTGTAGAATAATAATAAGGTTGTAGAATAATAGTTCAATCGGGGTGGTACCAAAAAATCCATTCTCATAATCAGCCGTATAACTGTTCTTATGCAGCGTGAGAGGTGCGGATGCCGGCCACATGTATAAGCGAGGCGACCATCTCATCAGAAGTAGCAACGTATCTATGCACGCCGTCAGACAGGACTTTCGTCTTATTTGAAGGAAGCACATGTCTATGGGCTGCAAAGAACATTTAATTTCAGACGACCTGCACGCTCATTTGCTACTACATATATAAAAAAGATGTCTACTTATCATTCTTCGTTCTAATTTTGAACTTTATACGAAATATAACTGCGTAAATATGTTCACATTATGGCAGTGATTACGTGTTTATTTCGCTTGTTTTTTTAACCTTTGATATTTTCTTCCTTTATTTGGTTGCCGGATACACATTATTGGAGGCGACTATCTTAGTGCTCAAAAGTAGGTACGCATCCGCGTCCATCCTTAAATAGAACTTCTGTTCTATTTGAGATTGGACGTGATTGTCCATGGGCTGCAGTGACCACTTAACATCAGGTGGCCTGCATGCCCGTTTCTTACTCTTTCATAACAAAAAAATAGTTTTCTCTAAAAAGAATGAAAAAAAATTTTTTTCTATTTTTTTTGTATAAACATCCTTTGAAAATAGGCTTTACTATACAAGTTTAAACGAATATTGCGAAATTTATACATTTTGCTATGTAACGGACGCTCACGATTAACGCTTTTTAATTTCAGATATTTCGAAACAGTTTCATGGCTCGTGGTCACGGCTACGGTGGCCTCACCTCTACCTTATACTTATAACGAGATTTTGTCCGCGACTTCGTTCACGTGTTACACAAATCGACATAACTTATTTTTTTATCCGATTTAAATAAAAAAAACACTAAAGGTTGTAAAAATGTTAATTGAAGCCCATCAAAATATAATCCTGAAAAATGCATTCAAATCGGTTAACACAAACATACAAATATACAAACATACATACAAAATTAAAAAAAACTTCTTTGGGTTCTCTTGCCTATATAAAAGCAACCCATTATGAATTTTTAAATATATTTGTCATGTACACGTATAGACAGCGATCAGTTACAGTTTTATTATATTTATAGAGTAAAGATATTAGATAATTATAATATTAATATATTTTTTTATTAAATATGAACTTAGAAAAGGTTAATGATATTTTGAATTACAAAAAATGCTTAATTAATAACTTCCGCTTATAACTGTTATATAAGTTACTATGTTTAGTAAGTACATATGTACTTTAAGGGTTACTAAGTATTAATAAACGTAGGGTCAAGGACGTATTAGAAACAGATTTTGCGAACAGACTTCTCTGGGAGAATGCGACAAAATTAGCGGATATTTCATTAATTCGCGTAGCAGGAAACAATATTCTATATTACTACTGCACAAGCTACGAACTTCAGACAAATATGTATTAATATATTAATTAAATAAAATAAAATAATACGTTTTATATGAGAAGAGTAGCAAGCGAGCATGCAACCCACCTGATGTTAAGTAGTCGCAGCCCACAGACACCACACACAACAAAACACGAGTGAAATCCTATCTGAGCTGGAACGAACCTGAGGACTAAGACGGTCGTTACGCTTCAAAGTGTAGCTGTCAACCGCACCTCTCCAATGGAAACACAAGTAATGCTTTGCGGCGGATTATGGCGGCGGTGGTACCTCCCCGGTCGAACTATAGTTCTCCCACCGTTAACTTACAACTGCAACATTTTACTGTGTTCATAACCACCTGATTCCAGCAGTTTAGCCGTGACCGAGAGCCATGCACTGGTCTGAAATATCGGTAATTAAAAATCGTTAATGGTGAATACGCGTTACATAGTAAAATCTGTAATTTTTTACACTGCACTGCAGCCCATGGATAACCACGTCCGATCTCAAATAGAACAGAAACTTTATTTAAGGATGGACGCGGATGCGTTCCTACTCTAGAGGACTAAGGTGGTCGCCTCCTATTATGTGTATCCGGCAACCACACCTCCCCAACCGAAACACAATACATGAAGAACATCTTGCTTTACTGCGGGTTATGAGGGTGGCGGTGGTGCCGCCCCAGGCGAGCTCTAACGGAACTACCACCTTTAAATAGAATACATTCCGCGATGATAATAGTTTAAAATCATTTTGTGCAACAATCCATACGTATGCACGAATAGTTTGAACATGGTTTTTCACAATTGAAATAACTGATTGTATTAAGTAAAATAATTGAATGTTTACTCCATTTGGTTTTTTATATTTTGGTCCATGGCATCTGAGTTTCAATATTTTTTTCAAAAAATTTGTTCCTCCTTTGACCCACGCTGCTGGTGACAGATCGGCCGCTTAATATCTCGCTCATAGAATTGATGCAGCATTTTTGGTACGATGTCGTATGGGCATCAAATTTCTGTAGATTTTTTAGGTTAGGCTTTTATTTTTATTAGTATTTAGGTATTCCATATTATAATTAGGTTAATTAATTATGATAATAAATTCTTAATAAAAATTAAAAAAATGTTTACTTTCAATTTTAATATTTCTTAAATTAAGATATTTACTGTCGATTTTAATTTTTCAAATTAAAATCCTAACATACATGCAATAATTATTAAATACTAAATAAATGTTTACTTTTAATTTTAATAATTCTAAATTTAAAATATAACCGTTAGTGTCAACAAATAAAAAAGAATTAAATTATCATAATATTAAAATTTATTAGTTATTTTAGACTTAACATTCGGCTATTATGTTGAATTTTACTTCGAATTTCAAAATTGCATATTTCGTTGAATTTAATTACGAGTTTTAAACTAACTCTTAGTATTCCAGGAAACACTACGCAATGTGTACTATCAAATCGTAGTAAGGTACTTAAGTAAATCTTTTAACAGTCTTGTTTGCGTGTTGCATATCAAAACGATTACTATGGTGTGGTGGAACATTGTTTGCTTAATTAGCGCATCTTTGGGTAGGCGGACTCCACTGCAAATATTTGCAAAATAAAGGAATTTCTTAAGCAAATAATTGTAGCGCCACACTCGTACTTCTAGTTAATTTCTCCTTCCGTTTGCATTTCTAATGTAATTATTTAAGGATTTACTAGTGGTAGTATTTGTTAGTATGTAGCGTAATTTATGAAGTTTACTAGCTACGCGGTCTAAAATTGGATGGGTGATCATTAGTGGCAATCACACTCGCTTACACGTCGATTGCTTGTGTAGATCTGGATGAATCTATGAAGTTTACCTGCGACGCGGTCTGAAGTTGAATGGGTGACCACTAGTGGCATAAAAGAGATTCGTTCGTACAGATCGACTGGTTGTGTATATCTGCACCGATTTACAAAGTTTACCAGGGATGCTGTATAACGTTGGATGGGTGATCATTCAACGGCGTGTTACGGCTGAAAATTAAGCTGTAGCCATAATTTTTTGGCTAAACGTTTAACTGTGACCACGAGCCATGCAATGGGTTCGAAATATAAGCAATTAAAAATCTTTAATCGTGATCACCCGTTACATAGTAAAATGTAAACATCTCAAATTTTAAAATATACCAAACAATTCAAACTTAAAATTGATATATACTAACTTACACTCAAAAATACTTGCACTCATAATTAATAGGGCAGTCTAATAATCAGAATAGTTTCATCACCGCTCGCCAAATCCGCCGTGACGCAACTCTTGTGTTTCGGTTGGAGAGATGTGGTTGTCGGCTACACTTGTAAGCAAGGCTATCTGTCCTCAGGAGTAGCAACGCATCTACGTTCAAGCTCAGATAGGGCTTCAATAGGGTTTTCAATGGAGTTCAATAGGGTTTCAATGGAGTTTCAGAGGTCCGGGGTCTGTAGTAGCTTAACATCAGGTAGTCATCCTCGTTTACTACTCTTTACACCACACTTTTCAATAGAAACACTAAAATTGCTTCACGACGGATTGTGAGGGCGTCTATTGTATATCTCCAGTTCGCTTATTCTACTTTTTTATGTGAGATGAGTAGCAAATGAGCATGCCAACCACCTGATTTTGAGTAGTGGCAGCCCATAGACATCCACGTACAACTACAAACACCTCCGCAATCCTATCTGAGCTCGAACGTAGATACGTTGCTACCCCTACGGACTGAGATGGTCGCCTCGCTTTAAAGTTTCGGCAACCGTACTTCTCCTACCGAAACACAAGTAATGTTTTACGGCGGATTATGAGGGCTGCGGTGGTACTACCCCGGTCGAACTACAGTTCTCCCACCTTTAAACTTCCCACTTCCTATTATAGCTTCGTAGAAATATACTTGATTACCAAACTTTGTAACAATTTTGGTAATGAGAATCACATAGTCATCACCATTCGGCCGGACCATTTACTCAGCATACTTTCCTAACGAGAAAACTCCCAACGGATATCAGCATCGATGGTCCAAACTTTATCCAGCGCCACTTAGGCAGAGCCACACCTTCCGCCGTAATATCTGGGAAGATGTCCTAATTAAGGGGACGCGACATGGGCGGGGGCATTGCGACCTTTCAATAATGAAGACCGGGGGAAAACTGGGTACTGGGTCCAAGGAGCGAGATGCTGCGGTGTGAGCCCACACAGTAATTGAGTGGTCCGTCGTAGATATTTTCTCGTTACATCGAAGTATTAACGATACAGATAATAAAATTGTAACAACAGCGGAGTGGTCCGTCGCAGATGTTTTCCTGTTATATCGAAGTATCATGGATACGGATAATAAAATTATAACTTATTGTTGTACATGAAAGATATAATAAAAAAAATAAGGATTTCCTACTGCGCATAGATCTCCTCTCCGGGTGAGATAGTTGACGGTGGTGATGGGCAGGCATGTGATCCACACACCCTAGTAGGATAGTAATATATTGATCTTGAAAAAATAAATAATGTATTTGTGACGACCGGCCAATGAGTAACCATAATAACTAAACTAATCTAAACATAAAGTATTAAATAATAAATATAATGGTCTGTCACCCAGAGGGTTCGATACCTGGCCAAGCACATTTCGAAATTGTGAATTGCAATTTTTACTGTGACTCTGGGTGTTTATGTTTTTTTTTGTTTATGTCTATTACATCAACGCAAAGGGAATACTTACTTTAAGGTTGTGAATTTAAATTGTATGTTATTCTTAATTTTTTAAATCATTCTTTACTTCTTTTTTTACAGCGATCAGAAGCTACAGACACAGGGAATGTAAGCGTGAGACTATGAGTATAGAAATCATTGCTTGTTTAAATTATTTATTCAAGCCCAGTCGCTTGACGTTTGGACCACACAGCTGCGGAATAAAGGAAAATATTTGGCAATGAAATCCTTAGCTACGTTGTAATTGCGGCGGAGTGAGATTCGTTGGGAAAATCCGGAATTCTCTAGTAAGAAACAAAGCTACTAATAAATTTATCTGCCGTCTGTACGAGCCTCCTGAGGCCTGATTAGGTCACTTCTTTATCTTAGCAATTCCCTATCGGTTCTAAATTAACTGTAAATTATAATTTTTGATTCAGGAACCGACTATTTGCTCGTTAATTGAGATACCAATTATTTACAACAGCTTTAATATTTCTTATAATAATTTTTGTCTGTCTCTCTAACTCCCTAAAGGATTAATTGTCACTGAGATTTTTTTCTATAACAGCTTTAATGAGTTTAGAAGCTATATCGCACAAACCATTGTTTATTTATTTCTTTATTTATTCATATTATATTATATTCATAAACAAAAATAACGGTTTATGAATTAATAACCATATCTGTACCTAAATAAGAAAGTATCTTAGATTCCATTTAAAAACCTAAATACCATTTCTAGATTTCGGATTTTTTCACTTGATTATGTTACCAAAATTATTATATCTATTATGTTTATTATTTATAATATTTATAACCTCATAATGTAATAGTTGTTATATACAAACAGACAGATAGATTTTATGAAATTATAAAAGTGTTTTAGACACTTCCCTACGACACCTTGAAATAAAGATTTAAAAAACATTTTTAAATTTATTGCAGTATATGCCTACATAATGAACTAAAATTATTAATTTAAAACGTCTCCGTGAAACTACAATTTTTACTAAAAAAAAACTAATATAAAGAGCAGATTAACTGACTTAGAAATTGCATATTTTCTACTTCTTTGAAGGATGACTGGTATTTCTGAATGTTTTTTTTGTTTATATCTATTAACTTAACTTCAATATAATATATAAAAAATATCCACCTTTTTCCCCCATTACGTGTGGTACTTTCAATTCAAATTTAATCAGGACCGCTCTTCAAATTTTAATACGACCAAGCGATAAGTTTACCCTCCCAAAAATATAAAGGACTTT
>DWON01009232.1:0-11548 GCA_018251015.1 Phocides pigmalion okeechobee | reverse complement strand
AGAAAAAAAATGTACTATAAACAGTGACACCTAATAATGCATTTTTGTCTGTGAGAAGAGTAGCAAACGAGCATGCAAACCACCTGATGTTAAGTAGTCACAGTCCAAAGACATCCACGTACAACCACAAATACGATTGAAATCTTATCCCAGCACGAACGTTATCTACGTTGCTACTCTTGAGGACTAAGATGGTCGCGTCGCTTCAAGCGTAGCCGGCACCGCACGTCTCCAACCGAAACAAAGGTGGTGGTTCACGGCGGATTATGAGGGTGGCAGTGGTACCTCCCAGGTAGAACTATAGGTCTCCCACCTTTGAATATGTTCAGTAGAAATCAAATCAAATAATTTATTGGCACTAATACTGGTAAAATTCTTGTGATTTAAACACTTTTGTACAGTGCTCTGCACTCGGCCTTAACTGGAACGCAAATTGTGAATATGTGCGGTCAAATATTACACAGATACACAGGGGATGGGGAAAATTTTACTTCCACAGTCCGAAATATTGCTTGTAACAGTATAATTAGAGGAAGCAGCGCCAGCCTGGAATCACCGCGCGTTCATGAATAATAATCACAACAGAGGGCCAAACCGATTGCAATGCATGACAATGGCGACTTCCCTACCAACCTGGATGATTGTCGCCCCCGGTTTGATGGATTGTATAATTTGGGTACGTAACTGTTTCTGTTTTGGCGATATTTTATGATTTTCATTCAAAGACGCACTATTTAAAAAATAAATAAAATTGGAGTGGTTACTGAACGTTTAGTACCTTTATTATATATGTATTAGTCTACGTAAGTAGCTTAATCAAAATATATGAACCGATTTAGTCTTAACAAGCTGCCAAGTACACAACATCATGGATCAGTAACTACGGATTATCAACTAATAGTAAGATAGTTTTATACAAAATATGTATTCTGAATTTCGTCTACATAGATTAAGAATATAGTATATAGAAAGATACAAAAGGATATAAACTGAAATGATCCAATTATACATAATTTGAGTAGATATTCCACGAAGTAATGTTGCCAGGTTTTTGGAAACTCATCCCAGGAACAGCAATCTAGACTCAGTTTTAACTTTTAGTATTATTTCATTTTAAATGTTAATTATGTTCTGTCTTCCTTTTTAACTTTATGCCAATAAATAAATATGTAAGTTATTAATTATATCGGTAACACTACTTCAATTAAAAGGAACTGTAGCGTAGATACCCAAAACATGACTTATTTCCATTTACAATGACAAATCTTTATGTGTGGTCATTATTGCCTAAAGCTAGGAATTTCAGTATAAAATAGATGGGATAAACGGGTAGGCGCGTGACGAACAATGACCTTAGGGTGCCTTTTTACCCAGTTATCCATTTATATCTTAATCCTTTGAACAGATTGTGAATAGATTTTTTGTAATAAAATATATAACATTATAAGGTCATTACCTAATAAAATATATTTGTAAGGAAGTATTGACGGAACATCGAGACCTAAAATAACTTTCTGTTGTATTGTTGGGAAAAGCAAATATTATTTATAAAGAAAATTCGTTCATGACTTTTTGTGTTTTCTGTTTCATTTGTATTTATAACTTTTTTGTTGTCCTTATATTAATATAAGTTCAACGTTAATATTATAATAGAAAAATCTTTAGCACAAGAAATAGGGTTAATTTGGCTGTAGCGCAATATCAACTAAATATGGTGTCAATTCATTTTATGAGCAACTTATGTATTGAATTTTGCCACAAATAACCTAAATATATTCTCGATTTATTAACAAAAAAACTATTGACAACGTCATAAAACTAATTCTGTGTGAGAAAGCCCATTAAAAAGTAAATGATTACTTTGAATTTGATTGAAACAATGAAAAACACCGTTTATTTGTTACTGTTCAGCAGCACATATAAAATGAATATGTGAGTATGAGTAAAAATCATGAAAATACTTATTTAAGAAATATATACCAATGACGCTGCACCGATGTCTTATGAATTTGTATGCACAATTTATATGAATTAGTGATTATCTTTTTCGTCATAACTGGTGTAGAGCTGAATCGTTGGTTCACGAATAAAGGCCACTGTATATGCTATCAAAACATTTTTCATGGACTGCAGAGACCATTTAACATCAAATGGCATTCAAGCTCGATTGGTACTTTCTAAAATATTTTGTTTTTAATAATTTTTGCAATTGCTATCTCTTTCTGTTGTCTGTATAATACAAAAGCCAGTAGTAAGAGTTTCTGTATTCGGTGTCGATTGTAATTTTCATCGTATTACAATCGAATCCGTACCCGACCATGATTGTGCGAGCATAATACGAGTATGTAGTAGTGCATGCCGATCGAAAACCAAATTATAATTAGGGGTTAACCAACTTGGATGATTGTCTTTATGTGAATTGCAGTGAAATTCGATCATTTGATATAGAATTACGAGATGACTCAAAAATTTGCAGTTACAGTTTTTTTCAATACGTGACCTCAATCTACCACGATGCGACAAAAAACTTAGTTAGTGGGCCTTTATTATTTGTATGTGACCATTTAAGTATACATTATCACTACCATCAAACCAAAGAACTTCTGCTATGAGACATAGGCAACAGCTAGTTTAATAATAATACTCCTACATAAGTATCACAAAGCGATGTGTTGATTCGATGATCGCAGACACATCGCCCCTCAAAATCTGCGTAATTACGTTTCGAGCAAATAAAGCGAACCCAATTTTTCAATAAAACCACCCATCTACCGTTTAAGGAGCGTAACAAAATATGATTTGAGCCGGCTCAAATTTGTAAACATGATTAATATTATTATATACACCAAATAAATTTGAATGATGTATGTATCGACGTACACGATAAATTGAGACGAAAAACATGGTGACGAATCTGTATGTGTGGAAATTCTTGATAAGATCTGCTTTTATGTTGAAAAGTAACAAACGTGCGTGCAAGCCACTTGATGTTAAATAGTCTGTGCAGCTCATGGACATCCATGGTGACCATGAAACAGAATTAATGCTCTGCCTAACATCGTGCACAGATGCGTTGTCGCTCCTTACACCTGAGGTGGTCGCCTCGCTCGTTCGTCGCCTCGTCGCCCTCAACCGCACCTTTCAACTGAAATCCAAGTAATGCTTTAAGGCGGATTGTGAGGGCAGGTGGTACCCTGGTTGAACTGGTTGAATTCTCTTTCAGGTATTACGTAATGCGTGTTACAAACAGTTACAAAATTTAAGATTTAAGATGTTTAAAAACAATTCGTTGTCCAACACTTTAGTCCTAGTAACGGTTACGGTTCTAACAGTGATATTGATAAATGTTTAAAACCTTAACACTAGCCATAAATCTCCACTACACATGAAAGTAACATAGGAACTGAGCTTGTACTGTACATCTATATTTCACTCACTTAGGGCCGAAGCCAAGTGTCTGGAACAAATTGAAAAGTGCTCGAAGTAATCGACCTCAATCGGATTTAAGGTCTTTTACGGGTTAACCCTTCTTAACCTTGAGAAGTTGGGTCGATTGAAAAATTCGTTCAGTGGTTAGAGCGCCAATTTTGAGATATGCAAGCCATTTAATAAGGTGTAATTTGTATGGATTGACAAGGGAAGTACCACCGCCATAGCCCTTTCTGGTATAAAACAATTATTTCGTTTGAATAAAAAGTTACCACCACTTATCTAGGAGGTGAAAAAGATAATTTTTATTTTTACCCCCTTCACTTTTTCCTATCATAGTACATGCCTTAAAATATATACCATTATACTTGGCGATAGCAGATTATTGCAAAGTAGTTTTAACAATAACTGAATACTAAAAATGAATTGAATTCAAACATAATTTGCAGCATATATTCAGTACAATTTTTCGAATAGACAAGAGTGGCCTACTAATAAATAAAACTATTCATCATTCCACAGTGAAGGCTTAACATACGTACGGATTTGTATGATTTATCTGAATATGTCCGGAATGTTGGCCTCTCGTCCACTCTTTGTCTGCCTTTTTAATTTGTTAGGATTTTTGTCGTTTGTTTAACAAGCATGGCGGGCGGGGGACGGCCACCGCTCTCCGCATACCTCTCCCCGAGCTCGCAATTCCTGTAAATATGCGTTGTGCTTGGAATGTACGGTTTATTTCGTGATTAAAAATACTAAAAAGTACGCTCTATTAAGTACAATACTCCACTTTTGTCAGGTATTTTCAAATTTGTAAATGGTAAGCCTAAACTAAAAACTTAACGTCATTACAAATATCATATATATTCACTAAGTATTTATATCTTTGTTATATAAATATTTTGATAGATGGCAGAACTAAGTATTTAAATATATAATATTGAAATATATATATACTATATATACACCGACCGAGGTACTACCCATCGTAAAGCAAAACTTGTATTTATGTTGGAGAGGTGCGGTTTCCAGTTAGTTACAAGCGAGGCGAGCATCTTAGTGCTCTGGAGTAGCAACACATCTACTACTCGCTCGCAAGGTTATAAGTTATAACATACATTGGGTTGCAGCAATCACTTACAATTAAGAAGCATGCTCGTTTGCTACTCTTATCATATAAAAAACATTATCTGCTCTTACCTGCTCCTAAGTAGTAATTTTTGCATTGATTTGTTTTCAAAATAGTAAAAACAATTCGTTAATCGCAATCCATTCATTCATTCATTCTGTAGTACAACTTTAGACACGACGATTTGTGGACTTAAGACACGACTTCTGTTTAATTTTAAGTAAGTTACAAACGTCTGTCTACGGAAGATAACCACATTAAGTGGTAAATAATGACTAATATTTTCGTATAGGTACATAACTTACACCAAATATTTTATGATATAAAATCGCTCGTTAGCGCAAAGTTTGAGTACAAAACAAAAGCTTTCATTCTGGAAATTCACAAATTCGTTTTACCCTCATTAGCTGAAATACCTAGCTAAGGTTTACTTACATTTTCTGCTTCAAATGTTCTTTCATAATTTTTTATTAGCAGCAAAGGACAAGCGATAAACATACATAAGATGTTCTTAACCGTTTCGTAATCTTTATAATTTTGTTAACGAGTTTATTTCGTAAGAAGTGAGTATACCGTCCTTCTGACTGTCGATGGGTTAAGTGGTTTGATTGTAACGGTTTAAATATAAAAGGAAAAATAAATTAACAATCGAAGGACGTTTTTATAGGTAAATATAATGTATAATGAATCCATGTTGTTTTGTAGGACTATACTATACATACGCTATACAACGCTTATGCTCAAGAGCGAGTTTTAAAATACCATACATTTTAATAAACATTTGAATAGAGAATAGGCTTAAAATACCGTGTATTTTTAATCATACAAAATTTTTCTATTCCTACGTTACTGAAACAATCGTGGTATTTCCGGTACGATTTCGAGCGGTAAACTTGGGAAGCAGTTCATTTAAGAGGTTTAAAATCTAATCTTTGAAGTAACAAGCCACCTGTGCAACTCTCACGAGGATTTCCCCAATTTAGGAGATTGTATGTACGACTTGCCATAAATACAATAGCAAGTTTGTTCAAAGACAATAATAATCGGTCTTGTTCTTTGTTCAACTTCAAGATTTGGTTTCAGTACCGTACATAATGATACAGGTACATTTTCATTATGAATCTAGTTGCTATTTTTGTTGCTCATACTGACATGCGTGGTAGGTAGTGGTAATTATCACGCATGCATCTGTGATACTTGCATTCAAAAGAATTATATAGTAAACTATCGTAAACATATTTTTAAAGCCTTATCTTTCGTACATTACTTTATATGCCATATGAACTAATATATGAAAAGGATTAACAAGGATTTCTACCTACATTTATAAAAAAGTCAATGTAAAGTATATAATTTATTATACTTTTGCGTATTACTGATTGGAAATATTCATTTGCTTATTATTTCACTAACAGGAATATTAAAAAGAAAAAACAATGTTATATTAATACCTATATATGTTTTAAATATACCTTCGACAATCGGCACAGTTTGCAAGATGATGGAATCTGTATGTTTGACTGGGGAGATAGCGCCATTAGCCCATTTTTAGCGTAAAACAATTTTCCAATTTGGTGAAATGGTGTGATTGCTGAATTTCTTTTGACATTTACTCATTACACCAAGTAACAATACATCGTGGACCCTCGTTAATATATGTCGTTGGTTACACATATCCATGGACAGCAGACACCATTCACTATCACATGGGCCACGTGCTCGATCGCTACTTACTATAGTAATAAAAATAGTGAAAAAACTGCATTTTGAAGACTGATCGACTGCCAAGGAATTACTTCAGCGAGATAGTACTTACCTGTTTATTATTTTTCAGTAACAGTTTTAATGGTAACACATTTTATGGTGAATTATATATGTACGTCAACTTACACCGATACTGTTCGTTGATTAAATAACTTTCTAATAACATGTCGTAGTACAATAAGCTGTCCTTGCAAACAGCACCCACAAATGTAATTTGTTCAGTTCCATGCAAAATCACAGGACAGACTCTCCATTAAATGGCCGCAGACTATATTAGACACGGGAATGTCTAGAAACTTTGGAGATTTCCAGACTTAGCGATCGGGATTTAAAGTTTTATAATGTTAATGGGGTGGCTTTTATTGTCCTTATAACCAGACGATATAAATTTACTACTTGGTGTGTTGTCGACTCTTCTAAAGTTTTATTGTGTACTAGTTGCTGCCTACGACTTCTCTCACATAGACTTAAATATTAGGGTTTCTAGATTTTCTCATAGTATAAGTTCTCATGATTCGTAACTTTAAAATTGATACAACTTTTACACCTGACTGGGTAATTGCAGATAGGCTATATTTAACCTGATAATTAGAGTTTCTAAGTAGGTATATTTATTCTTTTAGATTATCGCTAAAATTAAATTTGAAAATCCTGTATATTTCTAATCGTATCGAAGCATTTCTATTCTGTTTTACTCTACAGTGGTATTTTCCGTACGACTTCGGGTAGAAAGCTTGGGAGGCAGTTTACTTAAGAGGTTTAAAATTTAACGTTTAAAGTAAAAACCCATCTGTGCAGGTCTCATGAGGATTTCGTCAATGTTGAAGATTACGCATACCCGACTTATCATAAATACAATACCAAGTTTGTTCAAAGACATTAACAAATCGTTATTGTTCGTTAGCAAATTTTTATTACGCGATCTTGTTATAAATAAGTTCCGAAGTTTTAAAAGATGAGTTTATATACGAAACATTAATTGTACCTATAATTTATGTATGGCAAAAATGCATGAACTTTCCGCGCTATATAATACTATATTTGTAATAAATGTTACTAAGCAGATATAACTTTGATTTACTGATATCTGTCATTCTCCCTAGAAAAGTATTTTCCGTCGCCGTCCTATGAAAAATTGCGTACAGGACAAAACTTTTCGCAATACGAAAGAGAAGGCCCACTGATTGAGCTATATGACGCGGCAACTTAATACAGAATTAGGGAAAATAATATTTCTTTCCCAAGATTATATATTGTGATCTGGAAATGAAATCTTTCTTTTCCTTGTTATCTTGTAAAAGAATGCTTTATGCTTATAGTTATTACATATTTTCGTCGAAGGCTATCAATTCTTATTTTAGTTCATGAGTGAGATTTACCGTGGATCAACTATAGTGATCTAAGATTCCAAGATATTCTAGATGGATGGACTACAGTTATGTATAGGGTTTTTTTTTATAATTTTAGTACTTTAGTATAGATCTAACATAGCATAACCTAAGCAATCTAAAGGGAGTTCGTATCCATGCGGTACGAAGCCAAGAACACTGGTCGCAATTCCGCACTAAATAGCAATCGCAGTTCTCTGCGTAAGATATGCACCAGCCCTCTTGTCACCAGCAGCGTCGATCAAACATGGGATCTACTTTCGATGTATCAACCTATGTATATATTTTAGATTTTTCTGCGTAGTTTATTATATACTTTACCTATAGCAGCTACTAACGAACATGTTAAGCGGACCCTGTGGACCATAAATAATTGTAGGCAGCCACATACTTCCTGAACAGAAGTCTTGTTGATAACTTGTTGTGACCGCAACTTGTCGTACTTTTGCACGCGTTTTATGGTCAAGGAATTTTAGAATAACACGATATTTTAGCGTTTCCGATTCGCGGTCGCAGTATCGAAAGCGGCATTTCTACGGCATTTGCGACGTGAAGTATTTTGTCGTTTCATGTAACATTCGATGTGCTATCTGCCAGGACCCTTAGTGAGTAACGTGAATCAACAATTGTCCCGCGAAGTTGAGGTTTCGACGTCGTCTCCTGAAAGTTTTACTGTCAGTGTAGTTCTGAAGAGAGTAAATAGTAAACGTAACATGAAAAATATAAATACGAATCAAAAACTTGATACTAAAGCATATGAGAATTGAACGTAATTTGTTCTAGTTTGTACCAAAACTAGCGACCTGGCCCAGCTACGCTCGGGTAACAGTTTACATTCACTTGTATTATTTTTAACTACGTAGTTGCAAAAAATAACAGTTAGAAACAGTTATTTCGAACGACGACTGAATGACTATTGAATTTTACTATTTAATTTCTCGTCCAATTTACTAACTAAAACTTAACTTATTATTCACCAAAACCTTCCTCAGGAATCATTCTACATGTTGTTAAAAACTGTGAGAAAATCCGTCGAGTACTTTTTGAGTTTATCATGAACAGACAAATAGACAGACGTGACGGGGGACTTTATTTTATAATATTTAGAGATGGTAATAAAAGTTTTTCTCGTTTATTATAAAAGTACACACCCTAATGATTCGTAATCTCTTGATACAACACATTTCTCCTCTCCTATTTGGTTTGTAAACAAGATTTACGAGTTATAGTCGTACGTAAATTAATAATAAATGCGTGCCCATATTAAACAATGAATTATTCTGAAGGCGGCTGGTAATACTTGCAATTAAGGACAATTCTGCCTCAGAATAGAATATTCATAACCGTACTGCTAATCATATCAACAGATTGGTGTACCTGGAAGTAGGAATGATCTGCTTGATTACATTATGTAACATTTCATTAAATTTGCAATATTTCATTCATGCGAAGGTTAACTAATTGTCAAAGATCAACTATTACTCATGGGACTCGCAAGCTATTGTAGGTTTTGGTTTCAAAAAACAGAAGTCTCAAAATCTGTGTAAAGTTCTTCATCTAGAATCATTAGTGATTCTTGAAGTAAACGCAGAATTTTTTAGGTTAACGATGATCTCATAAAAAATAGGACGGATTTAATTTTTTTAATTAAAAACTTATTGCTATTGCAATCTTGGTTATAGTACAACTTGATCTATGGCTCTCGAGATTTAGAAATTAGTTTTTAGGTCAGATTTTATTCTTAGAGGGTTATTTGAACAAAATTTTCCACGTAAATCTCAGCAAAATTTGGATTTTTTGTTCATGTCTACGTCATTTAATTTTTTTTTATAATGAAAGAGTAAGAACACATGCAGGCCACCTGATGTTAAGTGGTCACTGCAGCCCATGGACAACCACGTCCAATCTCAAATAAGAGAGAAGTTCTATTTAAGGATGGACGCGGATGCGTTCTTATTCTTGAGGACTAAGATGGTCGCCTCCAATAATGTGTATCCGGCAACCATTTATATTTTTAGCAGCATATCAAAGTTCAGAGCAGTTATTAAAATTATTAACACGCTTTTATTAGCTTGGGTTGTATGTATGTATGTACGTAATGGAATCTTTGAGCATAATTTTCACCAATTTCCAGATGTCTGATTAATTTGAAATTTTGCACACGTATCAAGGACCGATGACAATGGAATAATATGAAAAAAATAAAAAATAAATAATAGTTAAAAAAATATATAGAAAAAAACACGCTTTTATAAAAAATCAAACTAAAAAAGTACAAATAAGAAAAAAAATCCAATATTTTTTGTATAGTAAAGTAAAGTGTATTTTATTAAACAATTTTAATACAGTCCTGAGAAATATAATACCATAGATACATTTCTATGACAGACGTTGAAATATGGCGACGAGTCAAAGTTATTTTATAGGATCATGATTTATGTATATGTCATGAATATTTATAAGTGTAATCCTCACAGAAAAGTGGCGTTCTATCTTAAATCCCTCTGAGACGTGATGGTATCAATTAGGGATTACATTTTAATGTAGATGAGTAAGAATCAGTTTCAGTCCATGAAATATTGTAAATTCCTAATTACCCTCATGAGGAGTCATCAAGCAGATTATGACAATGTCTCTGAATATTATAAAACAAAGTCCCCCGTTACGTCTGTCAATTTGTCTGTCTGTTCATGATAAACTCAAAAAGTATTAGACGGGTTTTCTCACAGTTTTCAACAACAGGTAGAGTAATTCGAGCGGAAGATTTTGGTGCATAATAACATAAGTTTTTTTTTATAAATTGGACGAGAAATTAAATAGTTAAATTCAATATAGTAATTTTTTCGTGGTACGAAATAGAAGTTTCTAATTGTTAGTGTTACCAACTATGAAATGAAATGAAATGTCAATGTAAAAATAATGTAAATAAATATAAAGTGTACTACCCGAGCGAAGCTGGGCCGAGCCGCTAGTTCTATGTATGTATAACATTGCAATATTGGCATAATCTGCCTGTAGTATAATAAGCTTAATTAGTTACATTTTTATGCAATTATTTATATAAAAATAAAGTAATAGTTATAAAAACCTTTAAAAGAACAGACCGACTGCAAATAAAATAAATCAAGGGTTCTGCCAAATATAAGGCGGCAGGATACTAGTATAATTTATTCGTTAGTTGTTGAACTAAATATATTTGAGGCTTAGAACCCTGTAAGATGAAAAAGAAACATTTAATTCGCAAGTAATACATATGATAAAATTGTAAGTGATCATTGTCTTTATTTGGAAGATATATGAGAAAAAGTACTCTTAAAGGCCTTTATTAAAGCAAAAGACACCAAAGAATCGTTTTTAGGTAATTTATCTCTTTGTCTCTCGGCCTGTGTCTTTGTGCGTAGAAATTACAGAAATTGCTAAGGCAACTATTGCCAACTATTGTCTAGACTTGTCTTAGTCATTAAGGAACATATGTATTAAGTACATATTGCATTAAGTATTTTCATTTGGTCTCATAAATTAATTTTAACAGTACATGAAAATTTTCTGTCAGATAATCTAGAAAACCCTAAAATTGAAGCCCATATCAACGAAGTCGCGGGCAGTAGTTAGTGAATAATATAACCGTGACAAATTATTACTTGATATATATAAAGAACGCTTTTTATCGAACGAACTCGTGTTGAAGCATACAATACAAAAAGGTGCGTTACGACCTCCATTACCCATTAACGATGGTCAGGAAAATACATTAAGTTTATGTTTGCAAAAAAGGTTGACGTTATCGACTATTACGTAGCCAGTAATGGCGATTGTTGATAGAATTTCCAATGGGTTT